>JAWUZG010000847.1:0-125000 GCA_036785705.1 Acanthornis magna
GTGCTTTCTGGATTAAAGGAAAAATCTGGATTAAAATCCACATGGATTTGAAATCCTTCCAGGGATGGGGACTCCACCCTGCCCTGGGCAGCGGTGCCAGGGCTGGACAGCCCAATCCAGAAAGGAATATTCCCGAATTTCCAGCCTAAACCTCCCTGGCACAGCTTGAGGCTATTCCCTCTCATCCTGTCCTTTGTTCCCAGAGATTCTGAACCCCCCCATGCCAGGGAATTTCAGAGACGGAAAACGATGGGGACAGGATGGGGATGGGATGGGATGGGATGGGATGGGATGGGATGGGATGGGATGGGATGGGATGGGATGGGATGGGATGGATGGGATGGGATAGGGATAGGGATGGGATGGGATAGGGATAGGGATGGGATGGGATGGGATGGGATGGGATGGGATGGGATGGGATGGGATGGGATGGGATGGGATAGGGATGGATGGGATGGGTGGGATGGGATGGGATGGGATGGGATGGGTGGGATGGGATGGGATGGGATGGGATGGGATGGGATGGGATGGATGGGATGGGATAGGGATAGGGATGGGATGGGATGGGATGGGATGGGATGGGATGGGATGGGATGGGATGGGATGGGATGGGATGGGATGGAATGGGATGGGATGGGATGGGATGGAATTTTGTGCTTGCCAGGAATTATCTGCAGATGATCCCACAATCTGGAGCTCCTCCACTGGAATTCTTCTCCCGAGGGCAGCTCCAGATGTTCTCTGGATCCACTGGGAAGAGCCTATGGAGGCACCAGCCCAGGACCTTCATGTGGGACACTCCGGGAAGGGACCTGTGTGGGATTCACAGTCCCTGGAGCGAATTCCTTGCACAGCCATTCCCGCTGGAATTCCCCCCAGTGGACACAACACCGAGATTCCAAGGGGGAATCCCAAAATAGTTTGGGTCAGAAGGGACCTCCCCCAGTTCCAACCCCACACCTCCCACTATCCCAGGCCGCTCTTCCAGCGGATCTTTGCACCTTCTGTCCCTCCAAATTCCAATCCATACCGAACGAGTCCAACACATCTCCAGGATTCCAGGGCCCTCTCCGGCCGTCCCATCCCATCCCATCCCATCCCATCCCATCCCATCCCATCCCATCCCATCCCATCCCATCCCATCCCATCCCAGCCCAGCCCAGCCCAGCCCAGCCCATCCCATCCCTCACTCTTCCCGATGGGAAGGATCCGCCGGAGTTGTCGATGGGGCAAATCCAGGCCGGGCCGGAGATCTGAGGGAGCCGTGGGCACCGTTGGATCCTGGCACTGGGACAACCCTCTGGATTTGTCCTGGATCCTTCACCTGGGGAGTTTTTTTCTCCCGAGGGATTTTATGGCTCAGCCAGAGACGGGAATGCCATGCCAGGATTTTAATGAGCCTTTCCTATAAATATTTCTCTTTTAGCTCAGGATGAAGGCGGGGAGGGAAGAACTGGGGAAATCCATTTGTTTTCCCATTTAAGCAAAACCACACATCCCTGGAATTACAAGCAGAGAGGCAAGCAGCATCCTCTGGCAAACATTGCCCTTTTTTTTTGCTGGAATTATTTATGTCCTGCGAGTGGGAATTACCAGAAAGCAAAGCCCCCAGCTCCTGGACTGCGAAATGTTTCCCATTTGTGGCTAAAAAGAAGGGAAACAACTGGAAAACAAATGGATTTACGGTTTGTCCGAACATCTGTAGGATTACACTGGAACTGCTGGTTGGAAAAGGAATTTTTTACTTTTTTTCCCAAATATTTGGCTGATTTTAGGGGTTTTGGGGAGGGTTGTTGTTGGTTTTGTTGTTTTGGGGTGTTTTAGGGTTGGGGTTTTTTTTCTGGAAACTCCAACTGGTGCCAGAGGTGGCTCTGGGAAAGCTCCAAAAATAGGATGAGGGTGGTTGTTGTCGGTGTGTGAGGTGTGCAAGGAATTCAGGGAGGAAAAATCCACGGAAAAGCGGAGATATCCACAGTATTTTCCCACAGAATGTGAGAATTGGTGACAGGAGCATCTCAGAATTCCCAGAAGTGTCCAAGGCCAGGTTGGATGGGGCTTGGAGCACCCTGGGATCGTGGGAGGTGTCCCTGGGTGGGACTGGATGGGATCTGAGGTCCCTTCCAACCCAAACCATTCCGTAATTTCCTGGTTTGCCATGATTTGCCTTCCAGGGGACAGCAAAATCCCATTGTCACCCTCCTGGCCCATGGAGGTCCAAAGGAAAGGAAAGCTGGATTTTCCAAAGGCATTTCCATAATTCCAGGATGAGACAAAGCCCTTGGTGAACACTGAGGATGAGCAAATGCTCAGCTCCGGTGGGAATCCAGGAATTCAGGAAAATTGGTCTGGGGAAAATTAGGAAAATTAGGATATTTAAATGAAAATGTTCTTCTCCAGTGTTGTCTTTGGAAGTTCCAATTCCAGCGGAATTCATTCTTCTTTTGCTTCATAATCCACACCTGGATAACTCCTGGTTTAGGACAGATGAAAGGCTGGAGGGATTTTCCCCTGGGATTTTTTTTCCTCTTCCCATAAAGAATTCCTGTCTTGTTCGTGCCTTGGGATTATTTTCCCCTGGGATTATTTTTCCTCTTCCTATAAAGAATTCCTGTCTTGTTCGTGCCTTGGGATTATTTTCCCCGGGATTACTTTTCCTCTTCCCATAAAGAATTCCCGTCTTGTTCGTGCCTTGTCCGAACTTTATTAAACTTCCAAGCCCTCCAATTCATCTCCATAAATTCCTGCTGATTTCTTGTACCATCAGATTGGTTTTAGCCAAGTTTCATGGGAATTTTTATGGAAAAATAAAGCAGTCAGACCAAGGATGCCAAGAGGAGCCGTGCAAACAGCTGGTGGCACTTTTCCAACATCCTGCTCCTTCAGGAACATCTGGATGGACTCGGAGAAGCCCTTGAAGAATTCAGCTCCCTTCAAGTGCTCGTCCACTTCCCCTCCTGAACAAAACAGAAAATTCCACCTTTTTTTCCTGCGGCAGAAGGAAGTTAAAATTACTCCTCATTTCCTCGGCAGTTTCGTGTGAATCAGGAAAATCTGCTCTGGGAAGAGCTGAGTGTTTTGTGGATTTATTATCCGTGGATCCAAAGAATCCTGAGGGCCCCTGCGGCCGCATCTGAATTTTGGGATGTTCCTTTGGTTGTAGGCGGCATCCATGAGGCTTTGGAAGCCTTGTCCTGGGAATATCCATGGCCACGGGACAGGCGGCTCTGCCCATCGCTGGTCCTTTCCCCGTGTAGGATTTGTTTCTCCAGGACTGCCGTCTGTGGTATGGGTGCTTCAGATCATCAGGACGGAGACGAGAGACTTCTGGATTTTAGTCTTAGAGCATGAGGTTTATTATGATAAAGAGTGTGGGGGTAAGAGACCTGCCAGGAACTGCAAGACACAGCCCAGGGCAGGTCAGAGAGGTGAGAGAGAGAGAGAGAGAAGTACAGGATACAGGATACGGAATACGGGAATGCAAAAAGGGTACCGCGGTTGCAGTTTGCAATACAATAAATCATGTTCTGTGCTGAATATTCTAACTCTCACTAACCAATCTAGAACAAGATACAAATTCTATAGCATTAACATACAGCCTATGAGAGTCATTGCATTACCATACGGCGTTAGATTTTAAACTCTAAAAACTGCTTTTTTGGACCCTCTGCTGAGTTGGTAGGGTCTGCTCTGGCCCTTGGACCTGTGTGCTAGCAGGAAGTATTGTCTAATCAAGGAGTGGATTACCTTCAGTGGCCATGCCATTGTTTTTCCAGTTATTCAGTCACTGGGTGCTGGGGAAGAAGAAATAGGAAGGCCTAACGGAAATTATTGCCTGGCAAAAGATGCTGAGAATATTGAAACCTTAGAGGGAGATTGAAATGAAGACAAGTTTTGAAATACCAATCAGTGAATAGCTGGAGGGAAGGCATACCGGCCTATTGGTGTCACAATAGAAACAATACCCTCCTCTAAGGTGGATCCAAAGATTTAGCTGATTAGATCAATCCAGTAAGAAGTCGAAAAAACAGTTTTTAGGAGATAAATATGTAACAGCGTATGGTAATACAAGGACTCTCATAGGCTATATGTAAATGATGTAGAATTTGTATCTTGTCCTAGATTGGTTAGTAGAAATTAGACTGTTCAACATGGAACCTGATTTACAGAATCGTAAGGGTTACATTCGCCCCTTCGGAACTTCCGCTCTGTACTTCCCTCTCCCTCTCCCTGATCTGCCTCGGAGCTTCAGCTTCGTGGCCCGTCCCCCTCCCCCCACCCTCTTTCATAATAAACCTGCATGACTGAGATCGTCTCCAGAGAGCTCTGTCAAAACCATCCGTACACCGCAGAGGTATCCACAGCACCCCCCGAGATTTCATTCTACAACTGGGGTTTGGTATCGCAAAGCTTGTCTTCATTTCAATCTCGCTGATAGTTTCCATGTTCTCAGCATCTTTTGCCAGGTAATCATATTTATAATGCTTTCCTATTTCATCCTCCCCAACATCCCGGCTCATTGGGAAATGAGTGGGAAGCTCATTCCATGGGAATGCTGAGTCCCGGGGCTGGGATAGAATCATGGAATGGTTTGGGTTGGAAGGGACCATGAGGATCGTCCATGCCATTCCGTGTGAATTCCATGGGCAGGGATATTTCTCACTGTCCCAGGCTGCTCCAAGCCCCAATGTCCAACCTGGCCTCCACTTCCACCTGGACCCCCAACTCCAGTCCAACATCCTTCTTTTCCATTCCCGATGGATTTATCACGGAGCATTGATTGTGATGTCATAACGCAAATGCCTCTGCAGGGTTCGTTTATTCCCAAAGGAATCACTGCGGTGTCCGAGGAATTCCTGGATGTGGCACCTGGTGCCAAGGTGGGGATGGGGCACAACTTAGACTCGGTGATCCAGTCTCTGGGATTCTGCTGCCAGAGGCTGTTCCCAGTTTTTTCCAAGTCCTGCTGCAGCACGGGATCCGGAATAATGGGTCTGATGGCATCTCCCGGCATCCTTCCCACGGCCTGGCCGAGCTGCTGGAAATGAGGATTGTTGGGATCATTGGAAGCAAATCCAATCTCCTCTGAAGTCGTGGAATCATGGAATGCTGAGGGGTTGGAACCTTAAAGGCATTAAACCATTGCGTGAGACACCGGAGAATCCACACAACGATCCCTGTCTGTGATCCCTGGAAGTCTCCAAGGCCAGGCTGGATCGGGCTTGGAAAAACCCTGGAGAAGGGAAGGACACAGGGAGAGCTGCGAGCCCCTGGCAGGGCCTGAAGGGCTCCAGGAGAGCTGCAGAGGGACTGGGGACAAGGGGGTAGGGACAGGAGGCAGGGAATGGCTTGCCAGTGGGCAAGGGGAGCTTGGGCTGGGATGTTGGGAATTAGGAATTGCTGTGTGGGAGGGTGGGGAGGGGCTGGGCTGGAATTGCCAGAGCAGCTGTGGCTGCCCCTGGATCCCTGCAGTGTCCAAGGCCAGGCTGGACATTGGGGCTTGGAGCAGCCTGGGACAGTGGGAGGTGTCCCTGCCATGGCTGGGGTGGGATGGGATAGGATGAGATTTTAAGGTCCCTTCCCACCCAAACCATTCCATGATTCCCTAATTCCCTGACAGCCTATTGAAGTGGCTGCAGCAGCAGCAATTACTGGTGACTCTGCTAATTGACCTGTTAATTACCTAGATACAGTAATTACATTATTATTTTCGTTGCCAAATTCCAATTTCTCCATATCCCTGTTTTTTTCCCAGACCATGTCGGCTTCAGAAGAGTTTGCAACACAAGCAGAGCTGGAAAAATGAGATCAATATTTTTCCATATAAAGGTAAATTTAATTCTCTTCTCCCAAGTGCCCATTTGGTTTGGAATTTCAACCAGATGTAATTGGAATAAACTGGAATTTTAAAATAATTTCTAATTATTAAAATGAAATTCCATAGAATCAAATTCCTTTTCCCAACCAGTTTGTGATTCCAGATTCTTTTGGAGATATTTTTCTTTTCCTTTCACTTCATCTCGATTGGGAGAAATGTTTCAATATCCCAGTATTCTTCAGGAAGGGGGAAAGCCACCTCTTCCCTGGCCCCTTTTCCCAATGTACGGAGATGAGGTGAGAAAAAATAAGTCATCCAAAAATTCCAGAGGAAAAATCCCAGTTTTGTCCAAAGATTCCAGAAGAAAAATCCCAATTTCATCCAAAGATTCCAGAGGAAAAATCCCAATTTTTTGCCCACAGCTCCATTTCCTCCATCCCAATTTGCTGGATCCTGTGCCACAAGGACCTGGAAAATGTCTGGGATGAGTTGTGGATTTTGCCAGCTTGCTGGAAGCGCTGAATTCTGTAGGAATCACTGGGAAAGGGCTCAGAATTCCAGCTGTTTGTAATACCCATGGATTGATTATGGAGAAATCCTGGGCTCCACCCCTCCGGAAGCTGCATTCCATTGTAAGGAAAATCCTTTTCCTTCCCAGAAATCCTATTACCCTGTGGATAATTCCCAAGGGCATGGTGTACATTTGGTGGGAAGAAATCCCAGTGGGAATCACTTCCTTCTCTGTGCTTCACCTCCCTCACCTGAAAAAAAATGGGATGAAATCCATGAGAAGTCTTTTCCAAAGGGTTTGGAGCGATAAGATTTGGGTTCCTTATCAAGACCTGTGAGAAAGAGCAGAGAGCAGGAATTCCAGCCTGGAATAATCAGCTCCAACATCCCAGCCCTGGGCACGGATAACGTGGGAAATGCACTCCAAGTGAAGTCACCTCCGTGTCACTTCATTCCCTGGGAATCATCGCCTCGATTTGATGTGGTGGGAAAACATTCCCCACCCTCGATCCCACGGGAACAACACCCTCGGACCTGAGCTTTTCTGGGAATGTCCTATCAGTGGGGCTGGACTGGGGCTGAGGGGAGGTGAGCACGTCTGTTATTCCTGCTGCATCCAGGATGGAAAATTGACTCCTGGGAAACAGCTCTGGGCATGATTGGAATTATTTTCTTTAGGAAACACTCCCTGGCTGGAGTGTTTTGATTCCTCCTTCCCTGGAATCGAGTTGAGCTCCCGTTTGGATGTGGGAATCTCTTCCATGAATGTTGATCCCTCCTCTTGGAAAGTCTGGGAACGGGGAGAGCTTCCAAACAATCTGGAGGCTGTGTCTGCTCCTCTCTTCCCAGGAAAACAGCAGCAGGAATACGAATCCAGCCATGGGGTGGATAAAATAAATGGAATTTGGGAAGGTGAGTTTGGGATCAGAGAGGTGCTGGAAGGAGCTTTGGGATCACTTGGATTTTTTGTTCCCTGGAGCAAAGCGAAGGCAAGAAATCCTGGGGAGAATCCCTGGAATTGTTCAAATCTGGGTGTCACCGGCTGTCCCTTGTCCAAATCCAGACAGAGCCAGGGCCGGACATCCCTGCCCTGATGGAGTCACCAGGTACAAAGGGATGTTTGGAAATCCAATCCCAAAAAAGTGACCTCATCCAGCCAGGAGCTTCGGGAGGATGAATCCACCTCAACAACCGGAAGCTCTTACTCACAGCAAGGTTTGTGTGGGAACGGCAGGGAAGATATCCCAGAAAACCCAAAAGGGTGGCTTTGGAAAAAGTTCCCTGGACTTCATCAAGGAATTCTGGCACACAGGAGAGGGCGGTCCATGGATTGGAGAATCCAGTTTATATTGGATGGGAGATCCTGGTTTATGTTGGATGGATCCCATCAATCCTCCTCCACAAAAAACTCAAACTCACATGGCTCCGATCCCGGCTGGTGTCCAAGGAATGATCATGGATAACCTTGGACAGCATTTTTAGGGAACAGGACAAGAAACCAGGGCTGGGTTCTACTCCCAGATCTGCTCCTGGAGTTGGGAGCATCCCAACCACCCAGGGAAAAGGGATTGGGAAGCCTTGGAGGAGCACACAGGGAAAGTGGGACACTTAGGACATGGCAAAGATTCCAAAAAAAACACCCTCTGGAGAAGGAATCTTGGTCCGATCACACCCAACCTGCAAATCCACCCGGTTTTCCCAGAACTCCAGGGTGGATTGGGTCAGAAGGGATCACAGTGGCTCATTGTCCCAGCTCCCAGCTCCAGCAGGGCCATCCCAGGATTGTGTCCGGGTGGCTCCGGAATATCCCCAGTGAGGGATCCACCCCTCTCTGGGATCTGCTCCAAGAAGTTCTTCCTCCTGTCCAGGTGGAACTCCCTGGGATCAGTTCCTGCTTGTTCCTCTTGTCCCATGGAGCAGAGCCTGGTCCATGATCCCAGTCCATGATCCCAGTCCATGATCCCAGTCCATGATCCTGGTCCATGATCCCGGTCCATGATCCTGGTCCATGATCCTGGTCCATGATCCCGGTCCATGATCCCAGTCCATGGTCCCAGTCCATGATCCTGGTCCATGATCCCGGTCCATGATCCCAGTCCATGACCCCAGTCCATGACCCCAGTCCATGACCCCAGTCCATGATCCCGGTCCATGATCCCGGTCCATGATCCTGGTCCATGATCCCAGTCCATGATCCCAGTCCATGATCCTGGTCTGTGATCCCACTCTTTCCCTGGATCCCGACAGACCAGGATGAGATTCCCTCTCAGCCCCATTCCCTCAGCTTTTCCTTGGAGGAAATACTCCCATCCTTCACAGTCCTTTTCCCTCCCAAGTCCACCCCGAGCCCTCGGAATCTTCCGGTTTCTCCTCTTACAACAATTCCAGTTCTTCCAACAGCACCCATGGGGCTTCCAAGGAAAACGCAGACCTGAGCCGAGGTTTGCTCTGCTCCCAGGACTCCAGAACTCCATGGAGACCTCAGCTCAAACCCCAGGAGATCCTGCTCACATCTGTAATTTTAAATCCTGGATCCCATCCAGAATTTTAATCCCTGCATCTCATCCGTTGTTTTAATCCCTGTATCCCATCCATAATTTTAATCCCTGCATCCCATCCATAATTTTAAATTTTGTATCCCATTCATAATTTTAATCCCCGCATCCCATCCGTTGTTTTAATCCCTGTATCCCGTCCATAATTTTAATTTTTTTATCCCATCCATAATTATAATCCCTGTATCCCATCCATAATTTTAATCCCTGCACCCCATCCTTTTTTTTGCACCCTGGGAGCACCACCCTGAATCCCACTGAGATATTCCTTGAAGAATTCCAGCTTTCTCTTCTCCAGGGCAAACCAATCCAGCTCCTTCAGCCTCTCCTCGCATTCCCATCCTCCAGTCCCTGCATTTCCTTCGTGCCTTCCCTGAATTTCCCAGATTCCCAATTTCTCGCCAGTGACCTGGAAGTGGCTCCACAGATCCAAAGCACGTCCAGGATTGGTCCTTTTGGAACCGAAATTTCCCTTTCCGATTTTTTCCTGAGGATTTTTAACATCTGATCTGCAAAACATCCCTCGAAAGGGAATTTTTTATCCCATATTTCCAAGAGGGCTCCTAACAGAAGGATTTCCTGGTCATGATCACACTCAGCAGGAGAAATAATTTGGATTATATGGATATTAATAATTCTAATAATTGTAATTTTAATAATTCTAATAATTCTAATAAAAATACAAATATCTCTAACAATTTTAGTAATAAATATAATAAAATAATAAAATTTAAAATAAAATTAATAATACTGATACTAAAAATAAAAATATAATAATAACAATAAAAACAATAACAATAACAATAATAATTTAAAAAATATTTCCACCTGTATTAATTAATAATAATATTAAGCAGGAATAATTTAATATTCCCTTCCGGGAGCACCGGGAATATCCCATTCCACCGATGGATATTTGCTCTTGCTCCAGCAAATATGTCAGGGTTTGGCCTCCGCTCCCTATAAAATCCCAGGAAAACATTGTGGCAAACCCCCCGTGTTTTCCTAGGATTTTCAGGGCCCTGATTCTGGTGATCTTTTTCTTTCCAAGAGGTAGAATTCCTTCTAAAGTCTCCGAATTGTTTTCTGAGGGAAAAAAGAGGGAAAACGTCGAGATGTTTTCCATGGACTTGTTTAGAGCTGGGAGGGCTCTGGAGCTGGTTGAGATTTTGGGATGGCGAATTTTAATGGGAAAGGACAAGGGAAAAGAATCAGAATTTTTAACATAAGGAATCCTCACAGTCCCACCTCAGCTTTCCAGGGAAAAGTTTTCCTGCAAATCATGGCCTTAAATCCCATCCATTCCAACCCCATCCATGGGCAGGGACACCTCCCACTGTCCCAGGTGGATCCAAACCCCAATGTCCTTGGACATTCCCAGGGATCCAGGGGCAGCCACAGCTGCTCTGGGAATTCCATTCCAGGTCCTCCCCACCATCCCAGCCAGGAATTCCTTCCCAATATCCCACCCAAACACACTGATCGTGCAGAATTCCACCCTCCCCATCCCAAATGAGTGGAAGGGAATGAGATTCCCTGCCCAGCTCCCTGATCCCAGGGGACACAGCCAGGATTTGGAATCCAACCCAAAGTTAGAACAACAAACCCTTCCCTCATCCCTAATTCCTGGGATTTCACAAGCCCTCGGGTGCCTAAACTCCTTGGGAAAACATCCAGGGCACGGCCTGGGCCATGCTTCCGAAGGAATTTGTGGGATTATGTCGGACAGTTCCGGGCGAGCTGGGATCAAAGGTATCGGGTTGCAGGTTTTCATGGAGCTTAACGGGATGTGACAGCCAGGTCATTCCATGTTTTTGAGCTGCCAGGATGGATTGGAGGAAATCTCCAGTTCCGGGAGATTATTCCTGGATGAGGACAGAGGATGTTGCTGCGTGTTATTTTTTAGGGAATGTTAGAAATAGGATGAACGGAAAGAGAATTAAAAATGGAGTCGGGAAGGTGAATCAGATGGGAATTTTGATATTTGGAATTCCAGACTATCCAGGGAGAGTTTGGGTCCACAAACAGCGTGAGGAGGGTGGAAAAGGGATGGACTCGGAGAGGGATGGATTGGGATGGATTGGGAGAGGGACAGATTGGGAATGGGATGGATTGGGATGGATTGGGAGAGGGAGGATGGATTGGGAGAGGGACGGATTGGGAATGGGATGGATTGGGAATGGGATGGATTGGGATGGATTGGGAGAGGGATGGATTGGAAGATGGATCTTTTCCAATGTGGAACCTTGGGGGGAAGTGACACCTCTGGCCTCGGTGACAGTTCCCAATTTAGGTCAAAAAAAGGAAATACCAACATTTCCTGCCTGGGAATATTTTAATATCCATTGGCATCTTCGAAAATCAGAGTGATACAGAGGAGCAATTGGAATCTCCGGAGTGTTTTCAAGGAATAACTTTTTTTCCCCCCGGATCTCCAAGGCACCAACATCACTGGGAACTGGCAGGGAAGGGTTTGGGATGCTGTGGGTGAGGCTGGAATGGCCCAGGGCAGCAGGAAAGGTGGGAATTGTGCCCCTGTGCCCTGCTCAGGTGAGAGCTCACCTGCAGAGCTGGCCCAGCTCCCGGATCCCAAATTCCACAGGAGCTGGAGCTGCTGGAATGAGCCCAGAGAAGGCCTCAGAGCTCTTCTCCCAAGTTTCCACTGTGGATGATTCCCATGTTCTGGAATCTCCCAGTGCCTGTGGCTGTGGCTCCTGGTGCATCCCAGGCTCCTCCCTGGGATGAGGAGCAGGAAAGGCCTTGGCTCTGTGGAAGCGCTTCCCAAAAATAATGGATCCAGCCCTGTGTTCCCAACACCAAATCCAGCACAAATCCTATTCATTTGCCTCCCATTCCAGCTCCTGGGAGGAGAATTAACTCCAGCCCAAAAAGGCATTTTTTGGTGGAATTCATGGGCCAGGAAAAGCCTTTGGGATGTTCAGTCACATCCCAAATGACGGATTTTATCCTGAATGACGGATTTTATCCCAAATGATGGATTTTATCCCAAATGACAGATTTTATCCCAAATGATGGATTTTATCCCAAATGATGGATTTCATCCCAAATGATGGATTTTATCCCAAATGATGGATTTTACCTTATTTGGTGCCACCATGGAGTTCTCCAAGGGAAAACAGCCCTGGAGTGGAGGATCAAAATCCGGGATTTTCACTCACAGCACCTCAGGAACCAAAGCATCCCCCAGCATTCCAAAATCCAAGGGGAGGCTGTTGGTTTGGGCGGAAATCAGCCAGGAATGAGATTCCCAGTGATTTCCAGCCCCGGGATTCTCTTTCAGAGGGGAAAAGGTCACCGAAGGTGAATTTATCCAAAAGGTGAATCATGGCTGGAAAGGAATCCAAGAGGAAATAATCTCATGGATTGGCAAGGCCGCGCCGATAGTCAGGAGCTTGGATCCCTAAAAACCAACAAGCCACGGATCCAACTCCGGCTCCCTCCTTTTCCCACCTTTCCACCCAGATGTGAGCGCTGGAAATCCACCAAAGGAACAAAAATATCCCAGGGCTTTGGGAAGCTGAGGCCTTAGGAAAACAAAGCAAACCCTCGGGATTAAATGGAACGGAGGCGGTGAGAAATCCTGGGATTCCTCAAGGTTTGGACAGCCCCTTATCTCCAGCGGGATGTGTCCGAGCGATGGGAAAACACAGAGGTGCAGGAACGCTGGAAAGGAGTTGGCCAGAAGGATGGAAAGATCAAAAAAATCAAAATCCAGACAATTCCGGAAAAAATACGGGAGGGGAAGGATAAGGAGGACAAGGAGAGGGCAACAGAGGGAAGGGGAAAATGGAGGAGCTGGTTCGGACTTGGAATTTTCCTCCATGGTTCCAAAAAAATCGTGGCCAAGAGCCAGACTGGAGCAATGACCTCACTAAGGCCTTCCAGGACCTGGGGAAGGGCAGGAAAAGGAGGGAGAGGGATTTTTGTATGGGATGGAGGGACAGGAGGCAGGGAATGGCTTGCCAGTGGGCAAGGGGAGCTTGGGCTGGGATGTTGGGAATGAGGAATTGCTGTGTGGGAGGGTGGGGAGGGGCTGGGCTGGAATTGCCAGAGCAGCTGTGGCTGCCCCTGGATCCCTGGGGTGTCCAAGGCCAGGCTGGATCCACCTGGGACAGTGGGAATTATCCCTGCCCATGGAATGGGATGAGATTTAAGGCCCCTTCCCACCCAAACCATTCCATGATTCCATCATTTTCTTCTCCATGGTGAGCCATGCCAGAGGAGCCTGGAGCACTTTGAGGGATGTTTCCAGACAAACATTCCTGGGGCGGTTTGAAAGCCAAGCCAAACTTTTCCCGTGTTTTGGAATAACTCGGAACTTTCGGAGCCACTTTGGAGCACCAGAACTGCAGCGATTCCGGAGCTCCACACAAACCGGGCCAGGATGAATCCCAAAAAAAGCTTTTTTGGAGGAAAATCAGCTCCGCGTGCCCAGAACTGTGGGAAGGAAAGAGCTGCCAGCCAGACCTGGAGAGGAGCGTTCCAATCCCAGGGATGAGCAGCTGGGATTCCATGGAAATAACTCAGCCCCATCCCCAGGTGCTAAAACAGCTGAATCCCAGCCCAGCTGATCCCGGAGCAGGGAATAAATCTGGGAAGTTCTCACTCCCTCTTTTTCTGTGCTGGGGGTGCAGCTGATCCTGAAAAAAGGAAGAGTTTTGGCAAGAAAGGAATTTTTTTTCCCTTTTTTTTGCTGTTGGGAAGAAGCCAGGGCTGAACATCCTCATCCGCGGCAGAGCCGGAGCAGAAGGAGAGAGGGAAAAGGCAGGAAAAGGCAGAAGGGAGGGAAAGGAGACCCAGGGAAAAAATGGAATCAAATCTGGCAGGTGTGGAAAGGGAGAGAAAAGTGAGAGGGAAGGAATTAAAGGAGGGAGAAGATGTGAAGGGAAAGGAGGAGAAGAAGACTCTGGAAAAAAATCCTGGGAGATGGGAAAGGGGAAAGAAAATGTGAGAGGGAAGAAATTCAGAGGGAAGATGTGAAGGAAGAAAGAGAATTGTGGGGAGCAAAAAGAGGGATCAGCCAGTTTGGGAATTGTGGGGAGCAAAAGGGGGAGCAGCCAGTTTGGGAATTTTGGGCAGGAAAAAAGGGGGAATAACTGATTTGGGAATTGTGGAGAGGAAAAAAGGGGGAAATAACTGATTTGGGAATTGTGGAAATGAAAAAGAGGGATCAGACAGTTTGGGAATTGTGAACAGGAAAAAGTGGGATCAGCTGGTTTGGGAATTGTGGGGAGCAAAAGGGGGAGCAGCCGGTTTGGGAATTGTGACAGGAAAAATAGGGAGCAGCCGGTTTGGGAATTTTGGGCAGGAAAAAAGAGGGGAATAACCAATTTGGGAATTGTGGAGAGGAAAAAAGGGGGAAATAACTGATTTGGGAATTGTGGAAATGAAAAAGAGGGATCAGACATTTTGGAAATTGTGAACAGGAAAAAGTGGGATCAGCCAGTTTGGAAATTGTGGGGAATAAAAAAGGGGGATCAGCCGGTTTGAGAATTGTGGGCAGGAAAATAGGGGGAATAACTGATTTGGGAATTGTGGGCAGGAAATGGGGAGAAGCCAGTTTGGGGAAGATTTGGGGTTTTCAAACAGGAATTTCTCAAAAAAAAAAATGTGGAGAAGGGCACAGGGAAGAAAGCAGGAGGAGGCAGTGAGGAATCCCATAATCCTTAAGACTGGAAAAACCTAGAATATCATGGAGCCCAACCTTGGAACACCCTCAAACACCCTAGGGGGGAGGGAGGAGAGGAGCCGGACCCTCCCCCACCTCGGGAATGAGGAGCAGCTCCCTGCAGGTTTTCCATCCAAAAGCCTTTTCCTGCCGGCATTCCCAGCCCAGCTCCATGAGATCCCAATCCCGAGCCCTCCCCAACATCCACGTGGAGCTGTTTGGAGAGCAAACAATTCCCGAGCCCTGCCGGTGGCCCCTGGGAATTCCTTCCCAAACAATCCCGGGACCGTGTCCTTTGGCTGCCCTGGAGTGACCCCCGGAATCCTTCTCTTCCCTCTTTTTTTTTTTTTCTCCTGGGAGAAGGGAAATGTGGAAAAATCCTGCTGGGAGCCTCCCCCGAAAATCCAAACCCCCAGTGGAATATTCCCCTCCCTGTGGGATGGGTGTCCAAGAGGGAAAAATGCTCCTCCCGGGATCACTTCCAGCTTGGAAAAGCCTTTATTTATGGGACACGGAAAGCAAAAGGGAAATTTTGTTTGCTCTTTCCAGCTGTCCCCAAAATCCAGTCGGGAAAAGGATGCTCAGGGCACTGGAAGTGATGGGAATTTGTGGGAAAAGCAAAGGGAATGGCTTTTTATCTGGGATTTGACCCTGGGGGAGGCCGCAGAGGTGGAAAAGCATTCCCTGCTCCTCATATCTCCCTGGAAAAGGGCTTTTCCTGGATTTTTTCTCTCTTCCCAGGAGCTGGATAAACCAGGCCTGCAAGCAAAGGCTGAAATCTCCTCTTCAGGTGAGGAAAAATTCCTTTGTTTTCCTCTGTGTGTCCTTCCCGTCTCGGGAAATTCCGAGGAAAAGGGGAGAAGACCAAAGTTGAAGGATAAATTCCCTTTCTTCCTTCGCCCTGCCTTGGAAAATCCCTTCCCAACTCACCTCTGTTATGGGAGGTGGAAATTCCTCCTGGAAAACTGTTCTTTCCTCATGGAAAATTAATTTGGAGTAAGTTACCAATGCTGGATCTTGGAATTAGGGGGAATCCATCAGGACCAGCCTCGGGTACAGCTCCAACATTCCCAAATTTCCATGACTGGGAATATTTCCAGTCTTTTTCCCATGCCGAAGCCATTTCTGGCGCAACAGGAAGAGCCCAAACCTGGAATTGGGCCAGAGGTTGCAAACTTTAGGGAAAAGCCAGCTCCAAAAATCCTGCTGAAGCTTGGGATCAGTGGGAATCCTGCAGGATTCCTGCGGCTGGAGGGAATCTCTTCCTGAGGAGCCAAGGAAAAGCTTCCCATGGACATTCCAAGGTGGAAAATGCAGCAATCTGGGAAGGGGTTTTATTTGAAAATCCAATTGGAACCCTGGTTTCAGGGTCCAATTCCCAAATCCAGCGCGGATTCCACCAAAATCCACATTTCTGTAAGAATTTAATAATCCCGAAATTGGGAAGTTTGGGAAAGACTCCAAGATCATCAAATCCAACCCAACCCAACCCCCACCACGTTCAGTACTAAATTATACCTCAAATGTCGCATCCATAAATTCTTTGAGCAATTCCAGGGACTGGGATTCCACCACTGCCCCGGGCATTCCAATTGATTAAATTATTCCCAATTAATTGTTAATTAATATTTAATAATTAATTAATTATTAATTTTAAAATAATTAATTAATCCAAATTAATTAATTATTATTCCAAAATAATTATTATTAATTCAATCATTCCAATTATTCTCATGGATAAATTTTTTCCTAATATTTAATCCAAAGCTCCACTGACCATCCCGTGGTGTTATCCCAGGAAAAACAGGCTTGGCTTCATCCCTTTCCTGCAGAATTCACTCTTGGATTGTCCCATTTTTCCAGGGATGTCTGGATGGGATGGTGCCTTCATCCCAAGGAATTTCAGGGAGCGAAGATCACAGCCCGAATGCAATCGGATCAAACCATGGGATTTCTCCCACAAATCTCTTCCCTGAAGGGTTTTGCTCCTGGGGAGGCTCAGGTTGGACACCAGCAGGAATTTTCTCATGGAAAAGGTGGTCAGGCCTTGGAAGTGCCCAGGGAGGTTTGGAGTGCACATCCCTGGAGGTGTCCAAGGAATTCCTGGATGTGGCACTCAGGGACAAGGTGGGGATCAGGCACAGCTTGGACTTGAGGATCTGTAATTTCAACCTCGATTATCCTGGAATTCCAACCTCGATTATCCCGGAATTCCAACCTCAATGATCCTGAGATTCCGTGCCAGCGGTGAACGCACCCAGGTGTGGCTGTGCCAGGAACCATCCGATAACTCTGCCAGGCGTAGACAGGGAATCCTAAATTTCCAGTTTAGGTTGGATTTTAGGGAAAGTTCCTTGATGGAAAGGCTTGTCCAGCCCTGCACAGCACCTCCCGAGCATCCCGAGGATTTATCCCGGCTCCAAAAGGGAATATTGCTGCTCTGATCCTCACACCCCATGGGCAGATCCTCTCCTGTTCCCACAGAGGTGGGAGCTGCCCCTCTGCCAACTTTTCCTTCCTCTTCCCAACAATCCTGGAATCACCTGAGCCAATCCCCAACTCCTTCCACCTCATTCCTTCATGGAATTTTTATCCCTGCTGGGACAGAGGAATCAGAAAATTTTGGCTGCTCTGTGCCCAAAAAATCCCTCCCTGGAGCCTTCCCTCCTCCGGGAACGTTCCCGATGACCCTACTGGAACAACCACAGGGAGTGGGCTGGAAAATCCCACCCGGATTGGATGTTTCACACATTCCCGGCCACTTCAAACACTGCATCCTCAGAGGAATTGTTCTGCCCACGTTTGTGGTGGCCCCGCTCGGGTTGGGAAATGCTTCTTCCGGAGGCAAATTGGATGCGCTGGGATAACTCCTGACTCAGCTTTCTGGGAGCAGATGAGTCTTTTTTTTTCCCAGGAATCTGAGGGATGTGGGATTTTTTTTTTTTTTTTTTTGTTCCTGAACCAGCAGAGTTGTCAGCAATGCCTTGGAGGAGCAGAAGAGAGCAGGGAAGGTTTGATTTTCCTGGTTAATTCTGGCTTCGGTGAACGGATTCAATCCTTATCCATTTGGAATGGTGTTTTATGTAAACACAGGACAATCATGGAGTCCTGGAATGGTTTGGGTGGGAAGGGACCTGATCCCATCCCACCCCATCCAGGGCAGGGACACCTCCCACTGTCCCAGGCTGCCCCAATCCCAATCCAGCCTGGCCTTGCACGCTTCCAAGGATGGGGAATCCAGAACCTCTCTGGAACACCCCTCAGACCCCTCATTCCCACTTTTCCCCACCTTGTGGATTGACACAGAAGCTCCTCCCTGGAGTTGTTATCCCTGTCCCGCTCCCAATCCATCCCAGTGGTGCCATGAAATGGTGAGCAGTGCCAGGACCCAACAGAGCCATCCCTCTTCTTTTTTGGCTGTGTATTCCCAGAGCTTTTTGCTGAGTATTCCCAGAGATTTTCCGTCAGAAAACATGGAATTATTTCCTCATCTTTCAGCAGATTCCAAGACCAAGCCGACATCGAAATTGTGGGAACGGTTCCTCCTGGACCTGGCAGAGGGAACAGCCACCAGAACATTCCAAACCCCAATCTTTCCCTACCCTTCCTCCGGCTGCAAACACCAAACCTCCCGGTTTGTCAGTGCCGCTGGAATTGGTGGCACCCCCAGCCAGGCCAGGAATTGTTTGTGCATTCCCTGAAATAATTTTGGGTGTAGCAATCGCGGCCGCGGGTCAGGAGCCGGCTCGATCCGGCTCCGCTTGGGATTGGGCCACGCTGCTGTGAAGGGAAAGGACTTGGAAGCGCAACCCTACGGATGGAATCCATCAAGTCCGTCTGGACGCCAGGGCTCGGGGATGCTCCCTTGGTCTTTTTATTCCGGAGAAATTTGCGGCCTCGCTCTCTCCTTTGAAGCTTTGCCGCGTCTGGCTCGGGGACGAGGGATTTTCCTGGGGTGACCAAGGGGAGCCAAGGGTTCTTCGGTTCTTCTGGTGGGACTGGGAAAGGGTTCCACCCTTGGGAAGACGGGAATTAAAACAGAGACACCTCCCAGTGTCCCAGGCTGCTCCAAGCCCCAATGTCCAGCCTGGCCTTGGACATTCCCAGGGATCCAGGGGCAGCCACAGCTGCTCTGGCAATTCCAGCCCAGCCCCTCCCCACCCTCCCAGACACCAATTCCTCATTCCCAACATCCCAGCCCAAGCTCCCTGTTCCCACTTGTGGTGGTTTTGCTTGGCCCAGTTTTTGCCAGTGAGTAGGGTGGGGCACAGAGATGGCTCCTGCATGTCCTGTGTAAAGATTCTGGAAATTTCTCCACCACGTCCAGCAGAGCCAATCTCTGATGGCTCTGAAGATGATGGACATGCTGCTGGCCAAGCCTGGGCCAATTAGAGATGTTAGTTACGCCTCTGTGAAAACACATTTAAGAAGAAATCAAAACAATGTGAGCACGCACTTCTTTTTAGCCAGAGGAGGAGGAAGAGGAGGTAAAAATATGTGCGGGAAACAACATGGAGGCACCAAGGTCAGTGGAGAAGGTGGGGGAGGAGGTGCTCCAGGCGCCGGAGCTGAAAACCCTCTGCCAGCCGTGGTGAAGACCGTGGGGAGCAGTGGTCCCCCTGCAGCCCATGGGGTCCATGAGGTGCACACCATGGGGGAGCAGGTGGTCCCCCTGCAGCCCATGGGGTCCAGGGGGATGCAGAGAAACCCCCCACAGCCCGTGGGGAGGTGCCCACGCCAGAGGAGCAGGTGGATGCCTGCAGGAAGCTGTGATCCAGTGGGAGTCCCAGAGACTGAGAGCTGCAAAGGCCTTGCAGGAGAGAGAAAGGCCTTGCTCCCGGGATGGAAACAGCCAGGCCTAGGCTTGGAATTCTACAACCTGGAGAGAATCTCGGACAGCAGCAATCGGGCAGGGCTGCTCGTGAGATTGGACCCACGCCAAAGAAGTTGGCAGAGGACTGTCTCTCGTGGGAGGGACCCCCATGGCTAAGTCGAGGACTCTTCTCCCTGATGGACTGACCCTGACCAAAGGAAGCCCCCATACCCTGCCCCCACCCCAGGGCTGTTGGTTAGAAGGGAGGGAGGGGGTGAGCTGAGAAATGGCCTTAATAGGGAGAGGGGTGAGTAGAGAAAGAGCGTTTGTAGCAGAAGAATTGTGGTGTTGAACTGACTAAGAAAAGCCACATATCTGGCCCCAGCCCAGATCTGCTGGTTGAATGGAAGGAGGGGGCGAATAGAGAAACAGTGTCTGTAGTAGAAGAATTGTGATGGACTGACTTAAGAAAAAACCCCACACCCTGCCCCTGCCTGGGAGTTGTTGGTTAGTTGGAAAGGAGGGAGGGGGTGAGCTGGGAAGCGGTGCCTTAAGAGGGAAGGGGGGTGAGTGAAGAAACAGTGTCTTGAGAGCTTATTTTTACCTCTGATTTATCCCCCGACTCTGTTAGATTAATGAATCACTTTTTTTGCAACTTTCAGTTTCCCACCTGCTTTTGCCCTGAATCTTGTGCGTCCTGCTTATCAGTGATCTTATCTCAACTCATAAGTTCAGTGTTTTGTATTAGTTTTCCCTCTCCTCTGCATAGCTGCAGCAGGAGAGAGCATAGAGAGAAAACATCGTAGGTGCCTGGCATTTAGCCAGGGTCAAACCCACGACACCACTGGCAAGCCATTCCCTGCCTCCTGTCCCTCCAGCCCTTGTCCCCAGTCCCTCTGCAGCTCTCCTGGAGCCCTTCAGGCCCTGCCAGGGGCTCGCAGCTCTCCCTGTGTCCTTCCCTTCTCCAGGGAACATTCCCAGCTCTCCCAGCCTGGCTCCAGAATCCTGGGATGGAAATGAATGGAATCCAAAAGAGGTTGCCAAAAAGAGGGACATTGGAATGCTTAGAAAATCCCTCATTTCTGGAGAAAAAGAGATTCTTTCCCAGCGGAGCCAAGCAGAAGCTGATGAGAACCAAATTCCTGTTGATAAGGAATTTGAGGGATAAATTGGAGGGAAGGAAAGGCCTGGTTGTGCTGAGGGAGATTTTGTGTGGAAGAATGGATGGGATAATCCAGGATGATCCAATGGGAGCTGGAGAGAACATTCAGAGCCACTGGAGAGCACACCTGACCTCCCACACTTCATTA
Organism: Acanthornis magna; assembly: GCA_036785705.1. NCBI lineage: Eukaryota > Metazoa > Chordata > Aves > Passeriformes > Acanthizidae > Acanthornis > Acanthornis magna. The sequence goes on from JAWUZG010000847.1 coordinate 20,693, forward strand.
AAACCAATTAATTTTCATTTGTTAACTGAGCTTTGAGCTCACCACTTCCCAGGAAACACATTCCTTTTGTCCATTTGGATTGGAAAAAAAGGGAGATTTCCCCTGGAAACAACTAAAATTCCCACAGAGTTTCCTCCTTTCTTTCTCCTCCTCCGATATTTACTCTGGGAAATATTTCCCTTGGAGTTCCCTTTTTTCCTGCAGGAGCCACATCTTTTTCCCATTTTCTCCAGAAGTGTGAGAGATCCATTAAAACTCCTTATCCTGGGAATAAAATCCTTGGATTGAAACCTTTCTAGGCTGCTCGAGGAGAGAGGGAAACTGAGGCACAGCCAAGGACTCAGTTGGATTCTTCCCAGCCGAATCCACATCTGTATCCAAAACTTTGGAAGCAGCTTCTCGGAGGAGTTTGTTTGTTAAAATCCAAAACTTTTCCGTAGCTGCCATTTGGATCCTTTCCAGGCCTGGATTTTGAAGGAAAAGCTCCTTAAAACAATTAAATAAGTCCATGGATAAATCAACCCCACCCCGAGTCCTTTTCCGGACGATCCCGAGGAGTTTTCCTTCGGTTGGGTTATCCTGATCCTGGTTTAATTTTCTTCTGGGAATTCTTCCTGCTAGGAGGCTGTGGGATTTCCCAACCTGCTCCTCTGGCCTCATCCAGGGATGCTGTGCCCTGCTTTTCCTGGGAAAATTTCCTTGGAAAAAGGGATGCTCGGTGCTGCTGGTTGTGAGAAACAAAATATCCTAAATAATCTCTAGGATGATCCAGAAGGTCCCAGGCAGACCTGGAACACAGCATCTTCTGAATTCCATGAAAATTTTTTTCCAGGAATGATGAACCCTGTGGGTTTTCTTGTACTGTAAATTCCCAGTAGGATGAATTGTGGTTAATTTTGATTAATTGTGATTAATTATCTCATGAGCTCTTAAAACGTTTTGTGGTTTAGTGGATACATCTGGAAAAAACCAGTAATTTCTTGGAATATTTTCCAGGAAGATCCGTCAGGGATGCTCTAAGTCTGAGTTCAGAGGTGGAGGAGGGAGGATTCATCTCTGGATTTCACCCCATTGGCCACGGAAATCTGGGATGGATGGATTATTTCCAAGGAATCCCTGAACATTCCAATCAAAGAGAAACAGCTTTGTCTGTGCTCTTTGGATATTTACACGAGAAAAAATTCCCTCAGGGAATCACACCTCCGCTGGAACACCTTTGGGAATCCCAAAGGATTAAAAACCTCAGGAATAGGCAGCCAGACCTCCAATTCCAGGGGTTTTCCATACCTTTAACCCAACACAAACCCCACGGAGATGCTCCATGCGCTGAAGATCTTCGGAGAGGAGACCCGAAATTCTGGAAAAGGGGAAACCTGGGAGAGCCCTGGATCCAGCCCCGGGATCAGGGCGTGGGGCCGGGAATTCCTGACTCCCCGCAGCAGAGGGCAGCAATGGCCCACACTCCATAGCCAGGCAACTCCAATGGGATTTGGGAAAAGGATCCATGCGGAATGTGCCTCCAAAAGAAAGGAAAAACCCCCTCAGCTCCACGAGGAAAAGCTCCGACCCCAGGGATTTGTTTTACCTTTGGGTGATTGCTTTAACATCCGAAAAAGTGGGAAGAGAGCAAGGATGGGATGCGAGGAAAAGGGATGTGGCTCATCCCAACGGAAAAATGACCCGCAGCCATCCAGTCTGCCCCTGGAGGGCTTGGAATTAAAGAGAGCCCCGGGAAAGATTGGGATGAAGCCCAATCTTTGGGATTGGGATTGGGATGAAACCCAGAACAAAGCAGCTCCCTGTCCCCGGAGGCTTTGGAAAAGCTGGATTCCACTCGGGATCTCCATCCCAAATATCCCAGGGTGTCAGGGAAGATCGGAGTTTTAGGGGTCCAGCCCAAGCTGCTCCAAGTGTATTTTCTGCCTGCCTATTCCCGAGGTTTTTAATTCTTTTGGATTCCCGAAGATGTCCCAGTGGAGGTGTGATTCCCTGAGGGAATTTTTCTGATGGAATTCTCTAAGGAGCACAGATGAAGCTGTTTCTCTTGCATTGGAATCTTAATGGATTCCCTGGAAATAATCCATCAATCCCAGATTTCCGTGGCCCACAGGGTGAAATCCAGAGATGAATCCTCCCTCCTCCTCCTCCAAACTCAACCTTAGAGCATCCCTGATGGATCTTTCTGGAAAATATTCCAAGGAATTGCTGGTTTTTGCAGCTGTATCCGCTAAACCATGGAAGCATTTTGTAGCATCCAGGTGGAGCTTGGAATTAATTCCTTACAATGAGGGAAGTTGGGATTTAGGGACCAGTCCAAGGATAAACATCAGCATGGAGGGAAACCAAACTGGGAATGCGGCTGGGCCTCTTCCCAAGGGGAAAATCCAGGGAAAACAGCCTGGATCGATTCTGTGGTTTGGAGGGAATTTTCCATGTGGAGATTCACCCCTGAGCCGTTGGATTGACTTTCCTCACGGCATTTTTGGGATAGGAAACAACACCGGGATATCAAGGCAAAGAGGTTGGGATGTGCCTCTGGAATGATTCTGGGGGTTCCAGGTGGGGGAAGCTCCACTTGGATTCGGGAATTTCTGGAGAAGATGGAATTCCCTTCTCCTGGCCAGCCTGGGAAAAGCTGGGAGCAGATCCCAGCTGGGCAAGGGCCACCATTCCCTGCCTGTTCCTGGGAAGAGCAGCAGGGAAAGGGAACAGAGCAGGGAATTCCTGGGAAAACACACAGGCCTGGAATCGGGGATCAATATCTGAGGGATTCAAGGATGTGACAGCAGGGAAAGGGTTAAAAGTGGGATGCTGGAGTGAGAAAAGTGGGATGTTGGATGAGGTTGGGGAAGAATGGGATCACAGCATTCCAGTGGGACAGGTTTTGGGAACCTTCTGTCAGCAGCTGAGCTCCGGAAAGATCGGAGGAAAAGGATAATGGGAGTATATTCCAGAGGTGATCCTTGCTCCCCCCTCTCTGCTGGGATATGGAAAATAATCCCAGTGCTCCGGGGGCAGACAAGGAGTTGTGCCCAAAACTCCATCCGAGCTGGGAATGCGAGCCCCATGGGAAAATTTGGGATGTGGGACCCTGTGGAGAGGCTGCTGAGGCTGGTCTGGCTCTGGGGCTACATTTCCCTGATGGTTTTCCATGTGGAAAACAATATGGACATGGAGACCTGACTCCACAGGTCTGTGGGTGATGGACAAGGGCATGGAACTGTGGAATCATAAAATCATGGAATCGTAAAATCATGGAATGGGCTGGGTTGGAAGGGACCTCTAAAATCCCCACGGACAAGGGACAGCTTCTCCCATCCCAGAGTGCTCCAAGGCCAGTCCGGGAGAGCTGGAGAGGGACTGGGGACAAGGGCTGGAGGGACAGGAGGCAGGGAATGGCTTGCCAGTGGGCAAGGGGAGCTTGGGCTGGGATGTTGGGAATGAGGAATTGCTGTGTGGGAGGGTGGGGAGGGGCTGGGCTGGAATTGCCAGAGCAGCTGTGGCTGCCCCTGGATCCCTGGGAATGTCCAAGGCCAGGCTGGATCCACCTGGGACAGTGGGAATTGTCCCCTCCCATGGGATGGGAATGGGATGATCCTTAAGGTCCCTTCCCACCCAAACCATTCCAGGATTCCATGATTTTAATACCCAGGATTAGACAAGCTCCGGTGGCTCTGGCAGATGGGACAGAGCAGTGGAATTCTGGAACTGCCCCACCACCCCTGAATCTGTGCTCATCCAGCCCCAATTCCCCAGAGCAGAGCTCAGGATTCCCGGAGCTGCCGAATGCCAAAGATGTCCAAAGGGAGCAGCTCTGGGAGCGCTCAAGGAGAGAGGAAAGGAAGCAGGATCATCCCACCTTTCCCACCTTCTAAAGGAGCTGTTATTCCAAATTCCATTTCCAAGGCTCCTCAGGACTGAATTTCTGGGATTCATCCAAGTCCTGCTGTCATTCCAAGGGCCTCTGTTTATTTATATTTTAATTTTATTTGTCCCTGTCCCACTTATTTAATTCCGACCCCATTAATTGGCAATTAAACGCCTCATCCCAGATCCCTGGGAGATGGGATGACCTTATCCCAGCGTTTCATCCCTGCCTTTGTTTATCCTGAATTTTGGAAAGTCATCAAACCTTAACGCAAAGGCCTCAGCCTATGGAGGAGGAGGAGGCACATCCCAGGGGAAACAATTTTAAAGGATTCATCCTTCCCTCTGGGAAAAAGAAATTCCAAACTTTTTTTTGGATTTAACCCGCAGCTGAAGGAATTGTGATTTTTTTCAAAGGAAAATCCAAACTTTTTGAGTCGCAGCCCAGCGGAAGCAAAATCCTGTGTTTTTATGGAGAGAGTCCTCTCCATTTTTATTGGCATTCGAGGATCTTAGGTGGACACATCCTAAAAATATTCTTTGGATCAGGATTTTGATGATATGGGATAAATCTTCCTTCGGAATCTTTTCAACTCAATTAAATCCAAAACCTCCCGTTTTCCTCAGAATGTTTTATTTTGTTTGGGTTTTTTTGTTGAAAATTCTGGGGTTTGAGAGATTTTGGTGAAAAAAAGCAGAAGAAAACCCAACTTTTCCCATTTTTGGCACCAGGAACATCCAGCCCTGATTCCAAGGCTGCCACATGCTTTTGGAATTATTCATCCCAAAATCCCAGTGATTCCTGACCGGTATCCCTGGGAATGCAAAGGAACTGGGAAATCTGGGATTCCAGGCTCCTCTGTGCATCCCTTTCCCTCACATTTTTTGGGAATGGCCCAACGGAGCTCCTGGAATTCCAGGATTAAGGTTCATTGCCGCCAGACTGGGAAGAAGCAGCTGGAGCCTCTCCGGTGCAGGACAAACAGAATTCTGGGATATTCCAGAGGAAACGGGAATGGTTTTTGTCCATCCTTCAGCCTCTCCTGGGCCATGTCTGTCCCCTGTTCCATTGCTGCTCCGTGGCTTTTTCCTTCTTTTTTCCCTTTTCGTCATCTCCTAAAGAAAAAAAAAAATCCCTTGGATATTCTTCCATCCTTCCCTAGCAGGGTTAGAACCACAGAATCCCGGGATCACTGGGGTTGGAAAAGTTCTCCGGGATCAGCGAGTCCAAGCTGGGATCGATCCCATCCTGAGCACTGAGTGCCACATCCAGAAATTCCTTGGGCACCTCCAGGGATGGGCACTCCAAACCTCCCTGGGCACTTCCAAGGCCTGACCATCCTTTCCATCAGGAAATTCCTGCTGATGTCCAATCTGAGCCTCCCCTGGCACAGCCTGAGGCCATTCCCTCTTTTCGTGTTGTTCCCAGGGCACAGATCCCAAATCCCCCTGTGGCTGCCCCCTCCTCTCAGGGAATTTCAGAGCAGGACCAGGATCCCTCTGGATCCTCCTTTTCTCCAGGCTGAGCCCTTTCCCAGCTCCCTCAACCTTTCCTGGTTCTCCAGGCCCTTCCCAGATCTGTTCCCTGCCCTGGCCTCGCTCCAGCCCCTCCAGATCCTTCTTTCCATGAGGATCCCAGAACCAAACCCAGGATCTGAGGTGTCCCAGCACAGAGGGACAGCCATTCCCTGCTCCTGCTTCCACTCTGTTTAGGATAAAGGCCAGGATGCCACTGGAATTCTTGCCCATCTGGGCTCACAAGCGATGGAAAACATCAAGGAGAACCTTGGGAAAATGGACCAGACTTCACCTCTCCTTGGGGATAAAAAGGGGGGGGAAAAAAAGGATGGAAAATCAGCCATTGGAACATTTCTGCTTTCATTTCGGTCCTTTGGAAAAATTCCAGGTGGGAGAACGTGATCCCGCGGCATTGTTAAAACAGAAGGTGAGAGGAGGGAAAAGAAAGCGGCGAGGAAAAGTGAGGGGTAAAATAAAAAAGGCATGGATTAAAAAAAAAAAAATCAAATAAAAGGAATATCAGGCAGCCTGGCAGGATTCCAGGACAGTAGGAATAAAGGAATAATTAACTGGGAGAAAGGAGTTTGGCACGGGAGGAATTCTAGCAAGGGAAGGGCTGGGAGGGGAGCGAAGATGTGGAAAACACCAGGAAAATCCATTCCAGAGGGCACTGGGAGTGATTTTCCTGGGGGTAAAGGAGCCGAGAGGGCACCCAAAGGTAATTCCAGGGTAAGTCAGGGAGGAAAAAGGAGGAGGGGATCTCCAGGCGGGAAGCAACAAGTAAGAACATTCCGAGGGAAAAGATTCCAGCCTTGTTTGGAATCCATGGATAAGCAGCTTAAAAATGTGCTTGGAACGACGTTTTCGGGAGGAAAGGAGGGACAGGCCACTGGGAGAGCTGGAATTCCTCAGAGCATTCCATCAGCAAGGACAAGAGGAAAACAAAAACAAAGAGGGGAACAAAAGAAGGAAAATATGTTGGAAAAGTCGGGAATTAACCTGTGAAAGTAGCTCTGGGTGGAGAAGAAGTAGGGAAATACATGGAAAATGGGGTAAGAAGTGGGCTTGGAATAGGAGAATTACAAGGGAGCAAATTGGGTTTAGAACTCTGAGGAATTGGGGTGAGAGCAGGAGATCTGGGAAAAAGGGAAGTTGTGCCAGGCCTTCCAACAGCCACAAAATGGGAATCCTGGGAATTCGTGTCGTGGAAATGGGACCTGTGACTCCAGTGATAACTGGATTTGTACAATGGGAAAGGATTCAGGAACGAACCTAAAGCTGGAGACTGGAAACTGAGGTTGAGCATCCAGGAAATCTTCCTGGAAAGAAGGAATGTCACCCCCTGGAAGAATCATCCCATAAGGAAGTGAGGACTCCTGAGCTGGGAACACAGGGGAGCTGTGCTTGGAAGTGTCCAAGGCCAGGCTGGATGGGGCTTGGATCCACCTGGGACAGTGGCAGGTGTCCCTGCCCATGGAATGGCGTGGGAATGGGATGGGATTTAAGCTCCTTCCCATCCAAACAATTCCAACAGGGAGGATGAGGGTCAGCAACTCCGACTCGGCTCCCGAATTTCCTTCTCCATCTCATCCCTCTTTTCCCTCTAAATGACAGTTCAGCTCATGAGCTTATGAGGCTGAAGAACTCAACCCAGAGTGTGCAGGGATGGGGAATTACAGGAATTTCCCATGGGAACCGTGGTGGCTCAGCCACAGGAAGGATGGTGAGAGGAAAAACCTCGGGAATGAGCCGAGCCCCCGAGGAAAAGAGGGATTCGGGACACAGAGAGGGTGATGAAGGTTGTCTTTGATCCTGGTCAGAACTGATCCTTCTGTGGCAGAAATCGATTCCCAAACTGTCCAAGGTTCAGGAGTCACATCCCAACCTCGGGAGTAAATATTCCCAGCGCTCCGAACAGTCGGCAGCCCCACAAGGTAAACCGTGGATCAGGTAGGATGCACGCAGCATCCGGAGCAGCGCCGGAGATGCTCCAGCTGAGGGGGGAATTCAGGAGGTCAAAAAGCCAGGGGGACAAAATTCCATTAAAAGACAAATCCCTGTTCTCCGAGCGGGAGGGATTCCATTGGAAGCCCCGGCAGTGAACTTGGCCGCAGCAGCACATTCCCTTTCCATGGATGCATCCCTCACAGCTTTCGCCCATTCCTCAAGTTCCTTCTCCCTGCTAAGCCATGTCGCCGCTGCCTTCTCCGGCCGGAGCCGCTGCGGGATCCTTCTCATCCCGCTCCCCGCGGCGGCCTGGCCTCGGGAAGCGCCTGGAAAAGTGTTTTTTTAAGGATTGTTTAGCGTTTTTTTAAGGATTGTTTAGCGTTTACTCCTCCGGAGCGCTTGTGTATTTTTCTTCCAGCCCACTCACGCTCCCAGCAAGAAAATTCCCGGGCCAGGGCTCCATGTGGGCCCTCAGCACCCCAGGATTCCCCGGCTTTATCCCAAATCCACGGGAGGCGGCTGTTGTTGGAAAAGAAAACAGCCGTGTCAGGCTGTTCCTGCTCCCCTGCCCCAGCCTGAAAGTCCCAGCTCCGTGTCCTGAGCCTTTCCTGGAGAGCGGCTCCGCATTCCGGAGCTCAGATCGCTCCTGAGGATGCCAAAGGAATTTGGTTGCTCAGCTCGCAAGGAAATACTTGGAAATTAGGTGTCTGCATATCTCCGGCTATTTCCACTGATAAGGTTTTCCGACGGATCCTTCCTTGCCCAGGTTTGCAAGAGGAAGTTTGGCCCTGCCAAGGAAAATTGGGATGTGGGATGTGTGGGGAGTTGAGAGGTTTTTCTGTCCCGGCACATCCCAGCGGCAGCATTCCCGCAAAGCCTGGTGGGAAGAGGAGTCGAGGTAATCCCAATCCTCACCTGTTTTCTGCAAAAAAATGAGGCATGGAAGGAAAAGGAGAAACTTGGAGGAGAGTTAAAGTTTAAATTTAAACAGGGGAGTTGGTGATGCCCCATCCCTGGAAGTGTTCAAATCCAGACTGGACAGGGCTTGGAGCAACCTGGGATAGGGGAAGGTGTCCCTGCCCATGGAATGGGATGGGATTTAAGGTCTCTTCCCACCCAAACCATTCCATGATTCCCTGGGCAATTCCGATTGCTCTGAGCCGACAAAATGTGAGGTGATTTCTTCTGTGCCCAGGATTTTATTCCCAGGATTTTGCTGGGCAGAGGGGAACAGGCCTGAGGTCCTTCCCACAGGATTTTTTCAGGAGAACATCCCACACCCGGGAGCGCCATTCCCAAAGAGCCTCTCCCTGCTTTAACAACTGGGATCTGTAGGGAAGGAAGTCACGCCACATCCTTTGCCTGCTCCAAGGTCATGGATAACTCCAAGAAATGTGATCAAACCATACATGGACATCCACACGTCCCAATACACCCTCGATCCCAAACCCACAGAGGAGGGAGCAGAGGGACTTCCGAGGAGGAGGGTCCCGAGATGAAATGAAAAAAAAATTTGGATGCGCTCTCAGGAAAATATTTGTGAGGGAATGTGCGGAGCTTTGGAATGGTGTCCCGGTGGGAGCGGTGGAAGGGTGGGAGCTCCTTGAGGTCTTCCAGAGGGGGATGGGACGAAGCCCTGAGGGCTGCGGAGTCTGGAAAATCCCGGGCTCGGCGGATGGACCGAGCGACCCAGAGGAATTCCAGCGAGTCTCTGGGAACCCTCCGGACTCTTGGGAGCTGGGAAGCTGAGGAGCCATGGATAGAATTCCCAGAGCGAGAGGCTGATGTCACTCCAGACCCCCGGTCCCTTTGACAGCGCAACCAACGGAGCTGGGATTCCCTCCAGCATCTCCTTCGGTGGCTTTAAGGGCTCTCAATTAAATCCCAATCCAGAAATCTCCGTGCAAGGGCAGATCCAAGTGGGAAGCGGAATGAAAAACTCCGTAAATTGTTCTTATCCACTCATTCCGTGCCGGAAAGTGGAATTTCTCCATTCCCACCTGGAGGCCTGCTTGGATACTTCCACATATTTATTGATGATCCAGGCAGGACGGATTTTTCCTCCTCTTCTCCTGTTTGGGGCAAGCTCTTTTGGAATTTTAAAAGTATTTCATGGACAAAGGTGTGGAAATTTCTGAGGTCTCCATGTGGGAAAAGCCCTGCTTGGAGCAACATTTGTTTTTTGTTGTCCCAAGGAAATCCAAGTGCCACAAGGCTGGAATGACAAATGGATACAGTTTGGATTTGACATCCCACAGGATGGCAATTCAAAGGCTCCTCTGGAACAGAAGAACTTTTCAAAAAACCCCATGATCTGCTCAATTTGGAGATTTTTAAGGGCTTTTGTTGTTGGCCATCTCTTGTTAATATTAATCAATATATTCCAAAGCTCCCAGTGGTTTAGATTTGTCATTTTGGGAACAAAACTCTGCAAAAAGGCCTGGATTTTTCTTAAGTGTTTGAGACGAAGCTTTAAAATTGAAGGGGATCGGGAATTTGGAAATGAAAGCACCTAAAAGGTAGTGATAATCTTGGAATATCTTGGTTATCCTTGCATGTCAATCCCAAAAAACCTTGGAATGAAAATGGAGGTAATGAACTTTGGGAATGGCTGCCTGTGACATCTGCACAATTTGCTCAGTTCAGAAAATACTCCAAGATTCGCACTGGAAGGAATAATTATCCAGGCAGGAATGAGCTCTGGAGGTGTCACAGGAGTCACATCCAGAATATTCAAATACTCCCAGGATTAAATTTCTTAGCTTGGTCCAAGGAGGTGAAATTCGGGATTAAAGGGATCAAAGTTGTCATGAAAAGGTGAGAAAATGTTTCAACAGTGCTGAGGGAATTTCTGACCCAAAGCGATGGGTGAGCAACTGCAGGATATCCAGACCTGCCCCATCCTTGGGAAATAACCATGGAATCGTGGAATGGTTTGGGTGGGAAGGGTTCTTAAAAATCAGTTTTCCACCTGCTCTGGCAATTCCAGCCCAGCCCCTCCCCACCCTCCCACACAGCAATTCCTCATTCCCAACATCCCAGCCCAAGCTCCCCTTGCCCACTGGCAAGCCATTCCCTGCCTCCTGTCCCTCCAGCCCTTGTCCCCAGTCCCTCTGCAGCTCTCCTGGAGCCCTTCAGGCCCTGCCAGGGGCTCGCAGCTCTCCCTGTGTCCTTCCCTTCTCCAGGGAACATTCCCAGCTCTCCCAGCCTGCCTCCAGAGCACAGGGGCTCCAGCCCTGCAGCAGCTCCGGGGCCTCCTCTGGACTCTCTCAGCAGCTCCAGCTCCTTCTGCTGCTGGCCCAGGGCTGGGGCAGCTCCCAAGGTGAGCTCTCACCTGAGCTCAGGGCACAGGGGCACAATTCCCACCTCTCCTGTTGTCCTGGGCCATTCCAGCCTCACCTGCGACATCCCAAACCCTTCTCCCAGGGCTGCTTGAGCTGTTCATTCCCACCCTGGATAAATTTTGGGCAAGCACCAAGGACCTGCCAATCGTTGGAGTGCAAGGCCCCTCCAAAGCCCACGATTATCCCGGGTCCATGTGGGAAGATCATTAACACCACCCCTGCATGGAACAACAGCACATTCTACTCCATCCCCTGATTTTTCCTGCTTTTCCTGAGCCAATTTTGTTGCTTTTATCTGGAATGGTCTTTGGGGCCTTTCTGCTCTGAGTTTTCCTCTCTCAACCTCCCATCCGCAGGGGTTGGAGCTACACCCGGGAGTTGCACCCGGAGCATTTGCGCCCAGGCATTGGTAGAACCTCAGAGAGCAGAACCGAGGAGGTGAGGAGTCTGAAAAAAAATCTGGAACCTCTTCCAAGGAGTCCAAAAAGCTGGAACCTCTTCCAAAAACCTGAAACTTCTTCCAAGCTGGGATGAAACCAACCCATCCTTGAAAAGATTTCTCTAAAAAATTCCACACCTTTATTGCTCCGATTCCAGAGGAATTCAGCAAAGGAGCATTTTCTGGGTGGGATTTTAGGGCGGGAAGTGGCTCTGCACAAATTGAATTTTCCAGAAAGTGGAATTAAGCAAAGGAGCATTTTCTGGGTGGGATTTTAGGGTGGGAAGCGGCTCCGCACAAATGAAGTTTTCCGGAAAGTGCCGTCAGCGATTCCATAGAAACTCCTCTCCTCTGTTTGGGCTAATTTTGTTTGCCAGGATTCATCTGAGGGTCTTCCTTTCGGGAAGACGTGAACTAAAATTCCGGTGGCCGCTCCCAGTTACCCAAATTCTCTCCTTCCTGAAGAAAAAGGAGGTGGAAGCTGCTTCCCAGGCCAAAATCTGATTCATGTTCTGCCTTCCCACGCTTTTTTTTCCTGTAATTTTTACTGGACACAATTCTTCTCTTGGATCCAATCATCCCCTTCCCCTCCCGTGCCTATTCCTTCCTAAAATTGTGCTTGATAGAATAAGCCGAGGTTCCAGAAACTGAGCTCCACTCTTTTTTTCTGGGAAATTGGGAAAATCGGGTTCGGAAGGGCAAGTAAGGATGAGGAAAGGTTGTTTTTCGGGATGGGTGGAAGCAGTGAGTCAGGGAGGATGAGGGATGGGGAGACAAGGAGGAGGAAAGGCTGCTCCAATTTCCCAGGACCTCCCCACATGGATTTGGGAAAGTTGAAGTCACAACCCTCAGCTACTCGAGCTTGGATCAAAAGTGGTCGCTCAAAACTCAGAAGTTCCAGCACTTCTAACCGCGCTGTAGAGGGAAGCATTCCTGATTTTTTTTTCCTGCTTTTCCGCCATCTCCTTTCATTTTACAGGAATATCAAGTTAGAGGCTCGTTAAGCCTCAGGCTCATTAGGAGAAACCGAAGCTCCTGAAGTTTGCCTGGAATCGTCGGGATCTGATGACAGAAGCTGACACCGGATTGTTTGGGAGTTCTTAGGATCAAGGAGAAATCAGCTGGAATCCCGCGATGGAAGAAATCGGAAACCAATCAGGAAGAGGCAGTGGTTTGTGTCAGGCAAGGGGAGCTCTTCCTAAAAAAAACCCACGAAATTCTCTGGGATAAGGAACAGTTTTGTCATTTAGGACAAGAAGAAACAGCCTCAAGTGTGCCAGGGGAGGTTTAGGTTGGATATTTGGGAAAATTTCTTCCTGGAAAGGGTTGTCCAGCCCTGGAACAACCTGCCCAGGTGTGGAGTCCCCATTCCTGAAGGGATTAAAATCCATGTGGATGTGGCACTTGGGGACACGGATCTGGGGAATGGTTGGACTCAATGGGCTCAGAGTTCAGGTTTTCCAACTGGAATTATCCAGAGATTTCCTGGCATTGTGATGTCGTACGGGGCAGAGCACAGGTGTTTGCGGCCCTCTGATATCCAACGATCTGAACATTCCGTGATTCCAGCTGGGAAAGGCAATTCCAGGGATGTGGAGACACCAAACCCGACGTCCTCCCCAGTCCCACCAAGGCCAGGTCCTTCCTCTCCTTTCCCTGCATCCAGGAAATCCAGATCCCCATTTTTCCCTCGGCCCTCAGCTAATTCAGGAGGATGGATAATCCCCCTGGGAATTTCCGCCTCCCAGGAAGTCAGAATGGCTCCGTTTCAAGGGAATCAGCAGAGCGGGGCCTTATTTCTGTCCAAAAAACTTCCTTTGAGAGGGAAAAGCCTTTGGACACTTGGATATCCGTGGAAGCAGTGGTTCCGCTCCATCCCAGCCGACATTCCCCTGTCTCTGCCTCCACCGGGAATGGCTTCCAGCTTTTCCATTTTAATTTTCCACACTCTCCCCCTCGTTCGCCGAACTTTTACCCACCCGACCCCAAATCCAGCCCCGAAACTCCGAGAGCCCCTCGGAAGGAGGAAGCAGCCGGAGCCGGCAGCCGGAGCAGCGCAGGCACCAAGGTCATCCTTTGCATAATCTATTTATCTTGGAAAATGGGATTCGATTCAGGCTATCCAAGAATCCAAGTGCTGAAACCAACACTAAGTCAACAGCACTTAGAGTAATGAAATAAATTCTTCAGGACAATCCAGCCGAAGGAGTCGACAAGGAGGGGGGGAGCGGGGTTGTTTTTATTAAAATTCCTTCATTCCTGCAAACCGGCATTGTCTGTATTTCTTGGATGCGGCCTACGGAGAGACACCGCGCAAAGCCCGGGCCGGAGTTTATTTAGTCTGCTGCCTGCAGCAAAGGAAAATAAAACTCTTAATAAAAGATTTCCTTCTGCGGGAGCCCCTGCGATTTGCAGATGGGGAGATAAGGGGGCTGTTCGGAGGGAGGGATAATTCTCCATCCCGACGGAGATGGCATTCCCGGGCCGAGGGAATGGGAATTCATCTCCAGGCTCTGGTTAACCGCAGGCCTGAGTGGAAGCCACCAGGACTGAAAGCTTAAACTGTTCTTAATTGGGCCGTAAAGCTCAAAGGAAAATATTTTGGATGCTCCGGCTTTTTAATCTAAATATGATTTAAATTTGGCCGTGGCCTTTCCCTCCTGACAGCACTGCATCAATCCTTTATTTCGTGACCTCTCGCGTGGAATTCTGCCAGGAATTCCATGGAATTGGAAGTTTAATTTGAGGCTTAATTTCCACTGGCCTGAAAACACCAAGATTTGGTTACGCTGCAGCTGCAGCAGCAAAATGTGGTTCTGCTCCCGATCCTTCCGTTTACCTGGAGAGATGTTTCATCCCATTATTCCGAGACATTGGAGTTTATTTTCCTTTGCTTGGGAATTCTGTGTCTGTGACAAATATTCCAGGTCCTGAAGAGGTTTTTTGTCGATCTTGGAAACGGAAAACTTCCTTAGTTTTGGGGTCTTCCCTTTCTTGGGAATGGAAAATTCCCTTGGTTTCGGTGTCGCCCCTTCCAGACTTCCAGCTTCCCTAATCTGTGGTTCTCCACAGCCCAGGGATCCAGAATTCCATAGAACTTCTTTTTGATCATCCCCCCAGCCAGAAAATCTCCGAGATTTTTAAGTCCAGAACAGTGAGGAGGAAAAGAGTTCACAAATCTTTCCCGCGTTTTTCCAGCAGGAAAATAAAAGAAGACAAAAGCTTTTTTCCATGGATGTCCTCCAAGAGGAAAGATCCAACCAAAGGCTCTGCAGAGACCCTGTGGAAAATCCAAGGACACTCTTCCAGTCTCCTGCATCCCACAATCCCATTTTGTCCATAAATCCGCAATGCATTCTCTTCCTCATCCTCAAAATGCACAAGTCAGTGTTTCCCAAAATCCAGGCCGAGATTCGCATCCCGGTTAAACTTCCAAGGAAAAATCCTTGGAAATTTAAAATGGGGAAATATAGTCCATATGTTCCAGCAGTCTATGGATGAGATTCAACCACATTCCTACAGTACCTGCTTTGCAGCTCTGGATTGGTTTAGATGGGAATATTTTCCCTAAATCCCTCTTTTCTCATCCTTGGGAAGGAGTTTGGCTGCTGCATTGTCTTCACATCCATCATGGCATCGATGTGGAATTGTTGGATGTGCTCCAATTTTCCCTAAAATCCCAGGCAGCTGCTTCCAGTTGGGTCGCCATTGCTCCCCATTCCTTCTTTCCCCTCTCTCCTTTAGGAATGGGATCCAGGCAGTGTAAAATCCCTAATATTTCCACGTTCCCTCTTTTCAGGGCCTGATTTTGGTGGCTGAACCTGCTCCGGGCACAACTGATCCACAAGCGACCTCACTCCCGGAATTCTGGCAATTCCAAGTTTGGATTGGTTCGCTAATCCCGGCCTAGAGGAAAGGCTCTGTCCTTAAAGGCACCGAGAAAAAATGTCACCCCTGGATAACCGGAGATTCCAACGACTTTATTTCATGGAGGAAGCACATTTGGATTTTCCTGAGAGGTCGGGAGTTTACTCACCTGGTGGAATCTCAGGATGGGATGGGATGGGATGGGATACAGGGATGGGATACAGGGATGGGATACAGGGATGGGATACAGGGATGGGATACAGGGATAGGATGGGATGGGATCCATGGGATGGGATGGGATGGGATGGGATACAGGGATGGGATACAGGGATGGGGTGGGATGGGATGGGATACAGGGATGGGATACAGGGATGGGATACAGGGATGGGATACAGGGATGGGATACAGGGATGGGATGGGATACAGGGATGGGGTGGGATACAGGGATGGGATACAGGGATGGGATGGGATACAGGGATGGGGTGGGATGGGATGGGATACAGGGATGGGATACAGGGATGGGATACAGGGATGGGATACAGGGATGGGGTGGGATGGGATGGGATACAGGGATGGGATGGGATAGAGGGATGGGATACAGGGATGGGATAGAGGGATGGGATACAGGGATGGGATGGGATCCATGGGATGGGATCCATAGGATGGGATGGGATGGGATGGGATGGGGTGGGGTGGGATGGGATGGGATGGGATGGGATGGGATCCATGGGATGGGATGGGATGATCAGACTGGGCACCTCATCCTGACAGCCACCAGAGCCTGTGTGTACACAACCTGAGATCAGAAGTCAGAAAAAATTTCTCCTTGTGAGGGTGGGAAGGCCCTGGGATGGAATTCCCAAAGAAGCTGTGGCTGCCCCTGGATCCCTGGAAGGTCCCTTGGAACAACCTGGGATTGTGGGAGGTGTCCCTGCCCATGGCCAGGACTGGCATGAAATTTTCACTTCCAATTAAATTCCCTTCCAAGTCATTCCATGATTCCATGATTTCCTGATTTTATGACCTTGATTCTCCACCCCCCAGATTGGATTTCTCCTCAAAGACTCCAGGAATAAATTTCCTTTCTATTTTTAAAGTGGAAAATCTCCTTTCTATTTTTTTTCCTAGGACTTTTTTTTCCAGACTGTTCCCTTCAGGTAGTACCTTTTTTAGGAATTCTGGGGGGCTGGATGAGGCAGGGGCCATCCTGGGGTGGGAGAATCAGGAGAATCGGATCTCGTTCTGGGACTTTCCAGCCAGGACACACCTTTGGATCTGTCCTTAAACCAAACCCGGGCTCCTGGAGTGGGAAAAAATGATGGAGCTGCAGGAAAACCTGGAGTGAAGCCGCTTGGACCACGGTGCGCCGGGATCCAGCGTGAGGCCTTAAAAGCTGGGGGGAAAAGCAGAGGAAATTAATGATTGGATAATGGATTCCAAATGTTGCCGTTCCAAGTGAAATCCTAGGAATACAGGCACTTGAGGGGACATGGAGCTCCAAGGCGGATTGTTTTTCAAGGCAGAGCTGCAGCGAGGAGGATGCTGGGTAATGCTTCCCGAATTCCCAGAAAGGTAATAAGGTGAGGATTTAGCTCCATCCGAGCTCCGCTGGCTCCCGTGCGTGCAGGAACAGTCACGGAGCGCTCTTCCCGAGGCTTTGCATCCCGCCCGGACTGTTAATCCCAGTGGCAGGTGGCCGCCGGCCATCTGGAATCTCTTCATCCATTGAGGTTCTCCCAGAAAGAAAGGAAAGAACTTCCTCAGTAGCCGGGCCAGATTTTCAGGGAGAGCTTCTGTACGGCGGCTCCGGGTCAGCGCTCCCGGTTGGATCGTTGGCTCTGAGCGCTGGCTCGCGGAATGGGATTTTCATCCCCCTCTTCCTACCCAAACGCCGCTGCTTCTCCCAGATCCTCACTTCACCTCCTTGCCGCGCTTTTCCTGATTTTCCAGGGGGCCAAACCTGGGATCGTTCCATGGAGAGGGATGGTGTGGGATGACGCGACGAAGGGAATGGCGTGGAGCTGAGGAGGGAAGGTTTGGATGAGATGTTGGGATGGAATTCTTTGGATAAGGGTGGAGCAGAGCAGCTGTGGCTGCCCCTGGATCCCTGGAAGTGTCCCAGGTCAGGGTGGACATTGGGGCTTGGAGAAGCCTGGGACAGTGGGAGGTGTCCAGGGGTGGAATGGGATGAGTTTTAATGTCCCTTCCAACCCAAATCATTCCACGAGTTCATGATTATTCCAATTATTATTAGGATGTCCCGTTCTCTGGCACTGGCAGAGGGGTCCAGCCCCATCCGTGTTTCCTGCTTGGCTTCATCCCAATCCTTCATCCGGAATGGTAAAAAAATTTGGGGAGACAATTCAGTGCCAGCTCCAAATGGGAACAGCATCAGTTCAAAAACCAAAATGGAAAAATCCCTGAGGAATTTTTTTAAATGGGGGATTTTTATCATTGGACATGAGGACCAGGGAAAACCAAGGAAAACCTTCCAATGTGAGACTCATTCCGATTGCAGAAGGAAAAACAAAGACATTGGAGAACAAAACAGCCTTTCCCTACTAATTCTATTTTTTTTAAAAATAATTATGGGCTCAGAGGTGTCTCTCCCATTTCCAGATGGTTCAGGTGGGAATAACAGCATGGATCAAGGGCCTCGGACCCTGGGAATTCCACAAGGCCTCCAGCAGAAATGGGGGCAGTTTTTCTGACCTGAAATCCAAATCATCCATCTGTATTCCAGCCCTTGGATGTATCCAGCTCTCCATGGCTCCCCCAGGAATCAATTAAGGATCAAAGGAAGTGGTCAGACTGTCCAAGTTTATTTACCAGGATATTTCGGGGTAAGAATTAGGGAAAAAGCGACTTTTCCTGAAGGGGAACGTCTAAACAAGGAAAGGATGGGGATGGACGTGGATTCCCGACCCTTTGCACTTCCCATGGGAATACCAGGGTTGATCCATTGCAAAGTCACCCCACGATGATCCTAAATCCCAGAGAGCTTTGGGACAGCCCAAATCCATGGGATTTACCGTCATTGTCCCTTTGGAATGGGTCCCACATCCCGGTGAACCCTGACCACCTTTCCTTGTGTCCCTCCCAGTGATTCCCATGTGTCACCACTGCCCTGCTGATTTTTAGGGAATCCAAGCTGATTTTGGAGGGGCCGGAGCAGAGGAATGTGGCTTAATCTCCCGGTTTAAACCTTTTTCCAGCTTCTTGGAATTGCATCGCCTTCGTTGGCTCTCTGCCGTCAGCACCCGCGGAACAGTGTCCGAGAGATTCAGGAATTTCCAGAAATCATTCCTGTTCCTTCAGCTCCATCAGTGCACAGAGTTTCTCCAGCGCTCAGCACTTCACAGGGCCCAGCCTTAAGTCAGAAGGAGAAAAATCCCAGAATCCCAGAGGTTGGAAAAATTCTCCAAGGTCATCGAGTCCAACCCGTGCCCAATTCCCACCTTGGCACCAGCCTGGGAATGCCACGTCCCTTCCCCACCCTCTCCAGGCCTTGGAGCTTGGATCCGCTGGAGAATTCCAGAGAAGCACCTGAACCCCGAGATGTTTCCCTGGAATGCTCCCGGATCTATTCCAAGTCGGCCCATCCCTCTCGCCGGCAGCCTGGGGAAATAATTCAAACTCAAACAGGGAGACTTCCAAGGATCCTGAGCATTATCCTGGATAATCCGGGTTAAAAAAAAAATGCCAGGTGGAAAAATAAAAGATGCCAACTTTTTTTCCACGACGTATTTGTGCAGCCTTGACACAGCTCTACTTCCTCGCACCATTCCTTTATATCCGGTTGACGGATATTTTTCCATAGAGTGGGAATGCTGATCTTGGCAGGGGCTGAGAGCAAATATAGAAGCTCCGATGTGTGCCCGGAGATTTCCGAGCCATCGGGAAAGCTGCCGGGAGCAGCAGGAGGAAGCAGAAAAGAGCCGGAGGAGTGGAGAGGGCTTGATCCACATCCAGAAATCCCCCGGGATTTGGGAATGCGAGGGGAACCCCACCATCCCAAAGGGCAGGAGGCTGCCAAGGAACACTGCTGGCAGAATTCCCTCTCAACTATGAACTGATTTCTTTTATTCCCGCTCCTGCTCTGGATCTTTGGCTTCCATCGTTACAATATCCAGCCCCCTGCCGCCTTTAGCATCTTTTTCTTTTCCACATCCTCCAGAGCAGGATCCTGGTGCTGATCCTTTGATTCCGGGAATGCAAAAAGACCGGAGAGGCTCAAGTTTGGGACTTAAAAACCTAAATTTCCTTGAAGCTGGGCTTTGGATCCCTAAGGAAACAGCTCCCAAAATCCCCATCTCCCCACTTCAGGCCCATTTGTGCGTGCTGCAATTTGGGATGGGAAATTCCAGCTGGCTCCTGCTTTTGGGAATTGTTAGAGTGACCTCCATCGCTTCAATCCATGTCCCTTCCTGCTCCAGAGAGATCCCAGCAGGGAATTGCGGAATTTGGAGTGAAGCTGCTCATTTTCCTGCAGGCAGAACTTCCCTGAAAGATCAGAGAAGATGGACAGGGAAAATTTCCAAAGGCATGGAGGAACAAGACCCAGGGAATGGCTTGCCAGTGGGAAAGGGGAGCTTGGGCTGGGATGTTGGGAATGAGGAATTGCTGTCTGGGAGGGTGGGGAGGGGCTGGGCTGGAATTGCCAGAGCAGCTGTGGCTGCCCCTGGATCCCTGCAGTGTCCAAGGCCAGGCTGGACATTGGGGCTTGGAGCAGCCTGGGACAGTGGGAGGTGTCCCTGCCATGGAGTTGGAATGAGATCTTTAAATTCCCTTCAACCCAAACCATTCCAGGATTCCTTGAAGGTCTTTCCAGAGGGATCTCTCCAAGGGATACAGGCTGGGAGCAGCGGGAGCTGGCTGAGGTGATCATGTCCAGGTGAAATGCCACGGATCCCATTCCCAAGGAGATTTTCTGGAATCTCTCCATTTTCCCTCTGCACTTTACCGTCAGTGCTTGGACAAAGCTGGACTTCGTTTCTAAAGGAAAATTGCCAGAACTTGGATGTTCAAACGTCCAGGGATTGGGGAGAAAAACCCTTAAAAAAGCAAACTCTGGATCTTCCAGAATTCGGTGGTTTATTTTTGGTGGTTTATTTTTGGATTACAGAGAAAAATGTCCTTGGATTTATTTTTTTCACAGATCCATTTCGGTGGAGTTTTTCCCTTTTTTTCTTTTTTTTTTTGTAAGATGGAGCTGTTGACTCCTTTCTGCCAAAAAAATGTAATTCCCATCTCCTTCATTGTTTCCAGAGGCCTTTTCCAAAGGTTCTCACACCCACACGGGAGCCTCTCCCAGAGCCAGGCCCAGACTCTGGGTGACCCCTCCATAAATCCCGGTGATTTATGGATTATTATCATTATTATTAATAGCCAGCAGAAAAATTCCAAAACTCCAGGACTTTCTTTTCTGACTCCTTCAGAACAAATCCAAGAGTCTCCATGGAGCTTTCCCCGTGTGCTGCAGGAAGTCCAAGAACTTTTCCATGCTTAATAAGGAGAGTGGATTTAGGGAGGAATGACAGAGGGAGTGTGGTTGGTTATCCCTGATATCCCTGATTTGCAAGCTGCCATTCCCGGAGCTTTGGAAGGAGCCTGGGATCAAAGGAATGACGTGACCAGCTGTAATTCCGAGGTGATGGAGCAGTCTAGACTGAAATTCACTTCTGGAATTCCAGCTATCCTGAATAAACTTGTCCCGCTGGTCTCGATTCCTGCCGGGCCCAAACTCAGAGCCCCTCTCGTAGCAGTTCCGTGGAGGATAATTGGGATGAGCTTTCCAAAGGGTGTCCTCCTGATGGAGCTGGAGCGTTGTCAGCCAGGAAAACTTCTCATGGAACTAGCAGGTGTCCCGAGGAACCTGGAAAATCCTGGATGGAAAAATGTGGAGAACCTTAAAGTGCTGGGTGGTCACTTTTAAATTCCTGGTTGAGGAGCAGAGTATCCATAAAGACAGTGCTCGATCCTGGATAAACATGGAATAACTGATGTCACCCACCCGTACGGGGTGAAATGAGCTGGAAAGATCCCACAAAAGGGAAATTTTCCTTGGATGTGGGACTAACCAGGAACCGAGTCCTGAAGGTGTCCAAGGCCAGGCTGGACAAGGCTTGGAGCAGCCTGGGATAATGGAAGGCTTTGGGGTTGGAATGAGATGAGATTTAAAATCCCTCCCAACCCAACCATTTCACAATTCCATGATTTCCTGGGCGCTTCTTTCCAGTGAGAATCTCCACCCTTCCATGAGCTTTTCCATGATTCTCTCCATGTTTTCCACTCCTTGGGGAGGGATCCACTCTCCTTCCTGACCTGCACCTCCTCAATCCAGGGATGAGCTGACGGAAACTGGGAACATCCCTGTTTTTGACCTGTGGAGGAGCAGGCATGGAAATTGCTTGGATTTTCCCATTTTCCTGACTATCCGGGACTCATTCTCAGGTGTCCCCTCCACCTTGGGGACCAAGAGCACCTTGGCACCCATGTCCTGATATTCCCTCTATCCCAATCTTCCCTTTTCCTGCCCCACATCCCCCTGGAACAGCTGTGGAATTCCCCTCACATCCTTTTCCCACAGTTCCTGGCTGCTGTCCTAGGTTGCATGGAAGGTGTAACCATAAGTATGTATTCTATTCCCATCTCCAGAAGCTGTTAAAACAGGTGGGGCAGTGTTCTTTGTGTTCAGCATGACCCAGCCCTGCTAACACCACCGGGGCTATCTCTGCTCATGGCCATCAATGTCCCCAGGAGTGACCCAGCCCTGCTAACACCATCGGGGCTATCTCTGCCCATGGCCATCAATGTCCCCAGGAGTGACCCAGCCCTGCTAACACCATCGGGGCTATCTCTGCTCATGGCCATCAATGTCCCCAGGAGTGACCCAGCCCTGCTAACACCATCGGGGCTAGCTCTGCTCATGGCCATCAATGTCCATCAGTGACCCAGCCCTGCTAACACCATCGGGGCTATCTCTGCTCATGGCCATCGAGGGCTCCAGGAGTGACCCAGCCCTGCTAACACCATCGGGGCTATCTCTGGTCATGGCCACCAGTGTCCCCAGGAGTGACTCACAGATTCCATCAGCCGTTGTGAGATACCCTGCCCAAAGGGGAGGAAATGAACATTCCCACCGGCATATAAGAGAGAGACTCTGGAACATTGGGCTACCTTTCCCACTGATTCTCAGAGGGGAAGAGCTCAAGAGCCACCACTGGACCTCCAGAGACCAACGAGATTTTTCTACAAGATCACCACTCCAACAAGACTACGTCCATCACTCTGACAGGACTGCAGCACCATTGAACTGCACTGCAGCACCACCCTAACAGGGTGACAGGTTCTATTCTAACTTTATCTATCTGAAATGTTGTTTCTGTATTATTGCCTTGCTCTAAATTTTAGTGTAAAAACTGTTATTCCTTCTCACATATCTTTGTCTGAAAGCCCTTGATTCCGAAGTTATAATAATTTGGGGAAAGGGGTCACATTATCCATTCTAAGGGAGGCTCTCACCTTCCTTAGCAAGACACCTGTCTTTCAAACCAAGACAGCTGCCCTTCCCATTCCCTCTCCTCCTGGGCCACCCCAAAACTCCCATGGCCAAAGCCGATGCTCGGAGGCGGCGATTTTTCCCGAGGCTTTGAAAAGCCACATTCCCACTCCTCTCCGCTTCCATCCCGCTCCGGCCAAGTGGGATGGTGATGACACAGCAGGGCCTGGGTAGGAATGTTCCTCTTCCCTGTCCTGCTGCCAACGTCTTTGACCTCTGGATGAACTCCCCAAAAAGTGCCTTTGGAGCCGCTCCCGCCGCTTTGACGTTGGCGAACGGTTGGAATTTAAATTCCTTTTTTTTTTTTTTTGGTGGTGTGGGGAGAGGGAATGAGAGAGGAGCGAGGCAGGGTGAGAGTTAAAATGGAAAAAAAAAATTAAATTAAAAAGGAAAAAAAAAGAAAAGATGGATGGGGAGAAACCAAAGCCAGAACCGAGGGGAATCTTGTGG
Source organism: Acanthornis magna (assembly GCA_036785705.1). Lineage (NCBI taxonomy): Eukaryota > Metazoa > Chordata > Aves > Passeriformes > Acanthizidae > Acanthornis > Acanthornis magna. The sequence continues at coordinate 43,686 of JAWUZG010000847.1, forward strand.
TTGGAAAAAACTTGGGAAAGAGTGGGATAAGTCAAGGGTTCAGAATATATGGATATCTTTCTTCCAAGAAAACAGCAGGAAAAGGTAACAGGGCCTTATCTTGAGTCAGTTCCTGCTTCCCACGTTCCCTGGCAGGGTCATTCCCAGGCTGGGAATGCTGAATGTCTCTGGCTGCAACCCTGGAATATCCGAGATCCTGTCACGTGTCCAGCCTTGGGAATCATCCATCCATCGCCGCTGGCTGAGCTGCTGGAGCCAAACTCTGGAATTTTGTTGCTCGGAGCCTCCAACAAAGAGTCAAGTCCATCCCAAAATTCCAGTGCCACCTGGATTGGGACGGACTGGAGAGGGGTGGAGAAGAAAATGATCTAAAATTGCTGGGAAAGGGGAAATTGACTCTTTCAGGATACAATTTTCCAAGGATCAACAATTCCTTCCCAGAGTGACCAGGGAAGGATGCTTTACCTCCATTGAATTTATGGATTTATTTTCAATAAATTTATGGATTTATTTTCATTAAATTTATTTATTTATGGATTTATTTTCACTAAATCCAAGAATTTATTTATGGATTTATTTTCACGAAATCCAAGAAAAACTGCACCACATCCATTGGGAATTCCATGGGATGTGGAACTTCTCAGACTTCTTGGACTTTTCCTAATTTATGTTCTAACAAGGACCTGTCTAAGAACAGCCTTTAAAAGCCCCAAATTTCCATTCCATGGGAAATCACAGCATTTTGATTTTAAAAGGGTTTTTTTTTCCCCCAAAGGAAATTAAAAAACAAAATAGATTTTCTGTTCTGAAAATGTTTTATTGGGGAGAAAAAAAAAATCCAAATGCTTTCCTTTGATTTTTATCCTAGGTGGATCCAACCCTCCTGTCCCTTCCAGCACTGCTCCCGTGTCGAATCTCCAGTTTTATCCCAGATTTCAGTGGCATTGGCACCACTGTTCAATTTCCAGGGTGTCTGGGAGGCAGATTTCCTAATCATGGAATTCTGGAATGGTTTGGAAGGGAGCTTAAAATTCATCCAGTGCCACCCCAGCCATGGCAGGGACACCTCTCACTGTCCCAGGCTGGTCCAAGCCCCAATGTCCTGCCAGGGATCCAGGGACAGCCACATTGTATTGAAAATATCTTAAGAAAAATACTGAAATAATATTTTAAAGTTACATTTAAAATTATATTAAAAAATAGTATGTAAAAATATATTCAAACATTATATTTAGTAGTATATTTAAAATTATGTTCAAAAATATATTTAAATTATATTTTTAAATTATATTTGAAATTATATTTAAATTATACAAAAAGTCTTTAAATTATATCAAAATATATTGAAATTATATCAAAATATATTTAAATCACATTGAAAATTATATTTGAAATAATAATTAAATTATATTTATAATTATATTAGAAGTTACTTAAAATTGAAAATTATATTGAAAATTATATTTAAAATATAGCAAAGTTATATTAAAATTACATTTATAATTAAAGTTTTAATTATCTATAAATTATATTAACATTATATTTAAATAATACTTAAATTTTATTTAAATGATATTTTAAAATTGTATTGAAATAACAAGCCACTCCCTCTTTTTTTTTTTGGCTATCCCATCCAGATTTTGGGAACGCAGCCTCCCAGCTCACGCAAATCCTGGGAGCTGGGATTTTTCCCATTGGAAAACCTGGGAATGAGATCCACGAGGCCCTTCCCGGCCGTGCCCATCCCGATTTTTTTGCTGTCACCCAGGGACAAAAGGTGACAGCCAGGTCAGGGCTGGTGATGACGTCACCGAGCGTTCCTTGACATTTGTCCTCGGGAAGAGCCAAACTCGGGATCGTCACCACCAACAAAGATTCCCTACAAAATCCGGGAGCTGGGACGTGCCGGCTCCGCCGTGCCGGCCCTTCTCTGCTTCATCCCCGGCGCTGTTTGCGCAAAGCAGAGCTGGGAAGATCCCAATTATTCCTTCCCTAATGAATTCTTGGCGCGTGGAGCCTCCCTGTTAATGAGCTCCCTGCTCCAGCCTCGCTCGCCTTGGAAAACATGGGGAGAAGGAGCCAGGAATTCTCACCCAGTGGGGATTGTTGATCCCAGAGCTGGCTCTGCCCGGGAAAAATGGAGCTCCGGTGAAGGCTAACTGTTGTAGTCGTAAAAATAAAGATGAGGGCGACGAGGCAAAGGGTGGCAGGAGTTTATTGTTCTCTCCCCAAGCTCTCCTTTATCAGGGTAAGGGGTGCGGGTGGTCGGGAGGGAGCGCAGGGAGAAGGCCAACCGTCTCCCCTGCCCCTACTCAGGGTACCGGAGAGAAGGAGGCACCGACTGTAGGGTGCAGCCGGTGAAATATGGGGAAGGGTGACCAATAGGGAAAGAGGGAGAGGGCGGGCAGAAGCAAACACGACCAATCAGTACAGAAGAGGGTGGGGTACAACTCAAAGTAACCAATCACATACACAAGGGAACAGAAAGATCTGGAGGGATGGGCGGATCCGGAGCCCCGGGCACGCCCCACTCCACACCCCAGGGGCGGACCCAGCTCCCCCGGCAGGCGGAGCCGGCCTGGGAGGGAGAGGGGTGGCCCACCACAGGTAACAAGGATCCAAATCCTGTCTGCATCCCGAAAATCCTACAGGAGATCAGGGCTGAGCCAAAGGGAAAAGAGGAGTCAAAAGGCTGGAAAACCAAGAAGGAAACATTTCCAGAGGAAAAGGGATTCAAAGACATGGAAGTCACGTGGAATTCCAAGGGAGGAGCTCGGGGTGGAACTAAAGCCATGCAAGTCCCAGCACGGAGATTTATCCATAGGGAAGCACAGCCTGGATGGGGTTGGGATGAGGGGTGGGAAGGGATTTTATCAACAGCCGTGGAATTATGGATCCGGGAGAGCAGCTGGATGGGCTCGGTCCTCCTGGGGCCAAACCTTCTCCTCCTTTTCCCAGATGGAAAAAAGGAGGAGGAGGAGGAGGAGGAGAAGGAGGAGGAGGAGGAGGAGGAGATGGAGGAGATGGAGGAGGAGATGGAGGAGAAGAAGTTCCTGAGCCAGGAAAGGTTTGGAAAAGTTCAAATTCCTATCCTGGAGGTCAGGTTGGGCCTGGAATGCTCTGTAAGTGTGGGATGCACTCTGAGCATCCTGAAGTTTGGGATCTCGTGTTACAATCCCAAAAAACTGAGCCTCCCATTTTGGGAAGATGCTTCCTGCAGGTGCTTTTCCAGTGGTGGGATGAGGTTGTCCTCTCTCCTTCACCTCAGCCTTCTCCAATGGATATTCCTGAAATTTCCATGTGTATTCCTGCAATTTCCGTGGGCATTCCCTACTCTGTTTTCCTCGGATTTGGTGTTTTGAAAGAAACACCAAAGGGAGGGACCCCATCCTCGCTCCTGCCATCGTCATTCCTGACTCTGGGACTCCAATCCAGGATTCCAAAGGTGCCACCTGAAGTGAAGATCCCACTGATTCCAGCTCGTTTTCCACATCAATCCCCCCTGGAGCCTCCAGCCCCTCTGGGAACAGGATTTTCCCTCCTAATTTTGGCAAATTTTGCGGGAAGTGTCCAAGGCCAGGTTGGAGCAACCTGGGATAGCAGGAAGGGAATGGAATGGGATGATCCCTAAGGTCCTTTCCAACCCAAAAATCGAAGGGCTGCAGAAATCGTGGATTTGCAGGATACCGAACAAACCTGGAATTTGGGAAGTTCTTTCTCTGTTTTGCCGATAAATTCCTTTAATCAACTCCAGGATCACTGGGAAAACCAGAGGTGCTGTGGTTTATCCTCAGAACAGGAGCAGGAAGAATCCCAAACTGGATTCCATGGAATCCCATGATTCATTGCCCAGCGTGGCTGGACTGGGAAAAGTAGGAAATTCCATTTGGAGCTGGTCCTAAATCCTTATTCTGGGTCCCAGTGGAATTCCAGCTTCCAGGTGGGTCATGCCTCTTTGAGGGAAATTAGTTTTGGTTATCCCTTGGGATCTGTGGGATTCCCTCCGGGAGCCATGGGAACACCTTCAACTCTCACAGCGTTCCCCAAATCCTGATCCAGAGCCCAATTCCAGCTCTGGAATAACCCAAAATCCACATCCCAAAAATCCGTGTGCTGGTCTCGGCTCATTCCCAGCTTCCCCGCTCTTTTCCCCAGCCCCATTTCCCTCCAGTAGTCCAATCCCATTTATTAGGAATTTATAGTTCTCCATAGGGTTTTTATATTTAGCTGCCTCCCCTGGAAAACCACATTTTTATGGATGTTGGATCCCACCCCTTTCCCTGCGGCTCCTCCAGGCTGATTTTCCCCCTTTTTCGGTGTTTATATTCCAATTTTGGAGCTTAGCACCGGTTTGTGTCTGTCCTTTATTCCCATCCACCCATCCCGGAAATTCCTTATCAACAGGTCGGGTTTAAAAGGCCGCAGTTTTTCTGGGATTGGGTCATCCTTGGCTCCCACAGCCACTTGGCTCCCACAAAAAAAGTGGGAAAATGGATCAATTTACTGCCTGCTAAAGGTCAGCTGCGCCACTCCCGGTTTTTGGAGGGAGAGAGATGAAATCCTTAAAATAGAAGGATAATATCCCTGAAATAAAACCTCGCAAAGCCTGATTGGCTCCATGTGCCAGTGGATTTTCCTCTGGGATGGGCAGGATTGATCCGAATCCCAAATTTCTTGGTCCAAACCCAGAGGAAACCACTGCCAGTCAATGATTCCCTGCGTTATCCGGTTATTTAAAGCCGGATTTTCCATGAGGAAACAGGGGAGGGAGGCCAAGGCCCCTCAGTGATTCCCTGTTTGATTCCAGCAGGAAAATTGGAATGCAGAGCAGCCTCTGTTCCGAGGGCACCAGAGCTGGAAATCGGGGGAAAATCCCATCGATTTGGGATTTCCTTCGGGAATCTTCACAAATATGAAATGAAAAGGAAGGGAATGACCTCGTTCATCCCTTGGGATGAGGTTTTTCAGAGGGGGTGTGGATGTTCCACCCCTGGAGGGGTTTAAGGATGGAGATCTGGGAAAACTGGGAAATTAGGGATGCGTTAAAAAGGTGGAAAAACAACTTCAAGCCAAAAACACTTCAAGATAAATAAAGTCTTTATTTTTCTCTATCAACAAATTCCATGGATTTTTCTAGGATCCCAGTCCTTGTGAAAAGCTTTTCCTGGGAATGAGGAACGGTCAGAACTTCCCAGATATCAAACGTGCCAAGGATTAAAGCAGAAAATTTTGGGATTTTGGCACTTCCTACCCTTCATCTCTTTGGGAATCATCCTAATTATTGGTGTTTGTTTGTTTACAGGGAATTTCTGACAGATAAGGAGCTGGCAGAGCGGATATTAGGAATCCATGGAATTCCAGGGATGGAATTCCATGGATTCCTAATTTGGGGACCAGGATTTTTAGCTCCATACAAAGAGGCTTGTTCTAGTCATGGAATAATCCAGGCTGGAAGACGCTCCTGGAATTTCTGCTCTCCCATTCCCAGCTCAGAATTGGTCCAACTTAAGCCAGATCCAAACCCAAAATTGTGGATTTTTCCCCATTCTGCGCTTCCAAAGAATTCCACTTGTGGATGAGCCGTTTAATGGGGCTCCTGACTCGGTGGTGATGCTCTGGAAAAATGGGAAATTGGGAATTTCGGGAGACTGAAGTCTTTCTGTCACCTTTTCAAACAGAGGGAGGACGAAAGGGTGAAATCGGTGGAAATTTGGGAATAAATTCCCAGTGAAATTTGGGAATAAATCTGGGCGAGGAATTCCACTCCAAATCTCTTTTCCCACGATCCATTTCTCTATGCAGGCTGTTCCTCATGAGAGGAAAAACAGCTCAAATCTCTGGAAAAAGTGGAATTTTTCTGCTGATTATCAAAAAAATTCCACCAATTTCATGCATAAATTAGCATAAATTAACTCCAACACCATCCCATGGCCACAAACAGTCCAAGGATGGCATTGGAATAACTGCTCTGAGCTGCAAGTTTTCGGGAACGATTTATCCTTTAATTTATCCCAGTTTTTATTAACAACCTGGATCCCAGTAAGGATTTCACATCCCGTTAATGGCTTTGCCCTTAATTAAAGAAACCACCAGCAGCTCATTAATACCTCATTAGGAGGTGAGAATACAAGATGGATACTTCGGGAAAAAGGGCTGGAAAATCCAACTCCTCCCAGGTAAAATTCATCAAGAATTTATCAGGAAAGGGCAAATCTCCTCATTTTTGGCTCGCACTCAGTGGCTCCTTTATTTGGGATGACTCAGCCTGGAAAAATTGTATTTATTCCCAAATTTTGGCGCAACAACAGCTACCAGGCTCGGAAGTGATACCAGCCAAATTTCAGGATTTCTAATTCCTGGGAAATTTCGGCCTTTGGAAATTCGCTTTCAGTCGGGGTTAAGAAAATAAAATTCTTTCCTTCGTTCTTGCCTCTGACTGGAATTTCTGACTCCAAAAAACCCCTGGCTTTGGAAAGCTTGACCCGGGATCATTGTCCCCATCCGTGGAAATGGGTGGGGTTTGGAAGGAAGACTTTTTTAGGAGCAGGACTAAAGCTCCTTCAGGGATGTTTTTCCCAGTTTTTATTGCCCAGGAGTGTTTTTCTTCTCATGGGAGGGAATAAATATGGATTTTGGAACACATGGGAATGCGAAGGAAAAGCAACGTGAGGTTCCAGCAGGTTTTGCTTATGAATCCTCGGTGTCTTGGGGATTGAGCTGGGAATGTTCCCTGGAGAAGGGAAGGACACAGGGAGAGCTGAGAGCCCCTGGCAGGGCCTGAAGGGCTCCAGGAGAGCTGCAGAGGGACTGGGGACAAGGGCTGGAGGGACAGGAGGCAGGGAATGGCTTGCCAGTGGGAAAGGGGAGCTTGGGCTGGGATGTTGGGAATGAGGAATTGCTGTGTGGGAGGGTGGGGAGGGGCTGGGCTGGAATTGCCAGAGAAATTCCAGCTGCCCCTGGATCCCTGGGAATCCTGTTCTGATGGAATTTCAACTTTTGCTTCCTCCTGTGAGGGAGATTCCAGGGAAATCTGCTCCACATGCAAATCTTTCAGATTTTCATGGAAAAGAAAGGAAAAATGTTGGCTCTGGAATACTTTAGAGAAAATCCCAGTGTTTGGACATTTCTGGATCAGTTTTATTTTGCTTCATTGAACCACAAGCAAAGTTTTCCTTTCAGCTCAATCCAGGCTGATCCAAGTGCTGCACAACAGGATTTGGGATGGCTTTTCCTGGGAAACCGAGGGAGTGACAGGGAGCAAAAAGGGTCCCATAAAAATCCATCCTCTTCCTCCTTCTGCCTCCAATAAAACAAATTTGATGGATTTGAGCAGTGCAGGGGAAGGGGCTGGGGAAGTGCAGAGGTTAAAAAACCAAATTTATCCCTGTTTTTCTGTCCATGGAATGGAAAGGAAATGAAATTAATTCCAAATGAGTCCCAGAATCCCAGACTGGTTTGGGAGCACCCTGGGATGGTGGGAGGAGTCCCTTAGGAATAGATGATCCTGAAGGTCCCTTCCCACCCAAACCATTCCATGATTTTCTGTTTATCTCCTGCAGCACTCCAGGATCCTGGTCCACAATTGTCCAGGCTCTCTTTGGAAGGAAAATTTTCTGATTTTTCTGATTTCTTTTTAAGGGAAGAATTTCAGGAGCTCATTCTCGGTCCATACCCCAGGGTGTGGACACACCACACTGCCCAAGCCAATCCTCCAACCAGATCCATCTGGATTTCCCCATCCCACCTCCCACTTCCCACTTTTCCCCTAAATTTGGAGCTTCTCCCAAGCCACACAACACCCACACCGCTGCCGAAACTCCTTGGTGGCAGCCCTGTCATAATTCCGGACACTCGGCTCCGAGGTGTCCCTGTCCCTCCAGGAAACCACGAGGGATGAGTCAAGGTCGTGCCCAGACCGAGGATTTTGGGATGGAGATTCCCAGTGTGACCACTGTGGTTATGGACCGGTCTGCACCAGACAGCCCAGGGATGAGTGTCCTTCCCCTCCTGAATCCCACAAATCCCAAATTTCCAGCTCCACTCCCCCAGCTGGGCTGTGGACCTCCATGGAGCTCAGGGAAACCTCATTTCTCCGACTGATTTTGTCTCTGTCACTCCCCGGGAGTTGCTCAACGAGGCCATGGCTTGGATCCAAGGTATCCATGCCCCAATCCAGCGGGAAAAGAGCTGGGCTGGGTTTCCACTCCCAACCAGGCCCTCCTGAGGCATTTCCCAACCGGAGCTGTGAATCCCACGCTTGGCATGGCAAGGGAAGCAAAGCTGAGGCAACTTCTGAGAAGGAAAGTGGCCAAAAAACCACCAAAAAGCTGTTCCTGAGGGTGTTTGGGTCATCCTAAGGGAATCCAGGAATTCTGCAGGTCCAGAGCCAGGAATTCTGGTGCACGAGGGCTTGGAAAACCAGGATTTCTGGGATGAAGGTGGGAATAAGATTGATCACACACTGAGTGGGCTTTGCTCTCTCCTTAAACTTTGCCCTTCCAGGACCCGGATCGTTGGATGTGCCAATCCTGGTATTTGTTAATCTGGACCACTCAAACTTGCCTTGTTCCGGGTGAGGAATCCCAGTCCAAAGGGAAATGGATCCCAATCCAAAGGGAAATGGATCCCAATCCAAAGGGAAATGGATCCCGGGATGTGCTTTCCGGAGGTTTTTCCATGATGGAAGCCTGGAGAAAAGGAGGCTCAGGGGGACCTTCTGGCTCTGCACAATTCCCTGACAGGAGAGCGGAGCTGGTGGGGGTGGGGATTTACTCCCAGGGAGCAAAGGGAAAGAGAATTCAATCCCCAAATCCCATCTCTCCATTCCTTGGGAAGCCATTCCCCCTTGTGATCGTAAACTTGGGTATGGAATGGGAGGAGAATCAACACATCCTCTATAACCTCGACCCCATTAATCCCAAAAAATAAATGTGGAGCCAGGATTTTCCTTGATCCGAAGAAGTCCCAATCCCAGCCACCAATTTTTAGGAGCACTTTTTTATTTTGGTATTTCCTGGGAAAGATGGAAAGTTTCCACTGTCCTGAGTGATGGGAGCTGGGTAGGTCTGGGAATTCAGTCCTTCCTTTTTTTCCCATCTTGTTTTCCAAGTTATTTCCAGGCTGTCCTTTCACCAACCTATTTTCATCGGGAATAAAGTCAGGAATATCTCTCTGCTCTGGAATAGGATTTCGTGGCCTCTTGTCCTTGTACGTCCTGAAGGAAAAAAATAATCCTGGTGCTTCCATTCCTGGATCAGAGTCCTCACCAAAACTGAGGACTGTGCTCCAAGGGAAAGATTTCCAGCTTCAGGAGTGGATAAAAATATCCAGGGATGGCTGGGAGAGGAGACCATTCCCCCCCGGCTGTCCCCTCCTGGCAGGAGCTGTGCAGAGCCACAAGGTCCCCCTGAGCCTCCTTTTCTCCAGGCTGAGCCCTTTCCCAGCTCCCTCAGCCGCTCCTGGGGCTCAGCCCTTCCCAGCTCCATTCCCTGCCCTGGACACCTCCAGCCCCTCCAGGCCCTTTTGGAATTGAGGGTCCCAGACCTGGGCATGGAATTTCAGGCATGACCTCACCAGGCACAGAGGGAAAATCCCTTCCCTAAAGGATAAGATGAAGCGCAAACCCCTTCTAAACCTGGAATTGGGAAGATCATTCCGCTGGCATAATTCCAGCCCTTCATCCTCAAGGAATGAGCTCGAGGAATGAGCTCCAAGCCCACCTCCCCTGCTCCTCTCTGTGTCCAAAGTGTCCCGGAGTGATCCAAGGAAACCGAGAAGTTCAGGAGTGGAAATTGGCATAAGGGACAAAAATGGCCCAAAATGGGCCCAAAATTGACCCAAAATGGGCCCAAAATTGACCCAAAATGGTATCAGAGTGAAATCTGTGGGGTGGGAGATCTGAGAGATAAGGAATTAAAGGAGAAGGGAAGCACTTGGACAAGAGGGATGCACGAGATTGTCTCAGAATTCCCTTCAGACAGCTCCCGGGATCCCGAAAATCAGTGGAATTGTGACACAGCCTTCACTCCTCTCAGCAAAACTGAAACCAAGCCCAAGGGCCTGGAGGAGTTCATGGCACAAATCCCGGGAAAAGGGGAAAATGCCATGGATGAGGCACTGCCCGTGACTCACTCGGTGACTCAGCGGAGCAAAGCCGAGGTCAGGAGTAAAGAAGGAAAAGCTGCCACCGTTCCCTGCTCCTTTCCCTAATTCCGGTACCCAGAGCAGTGTTGAACATTGCCAGGATTTCCCACCTGGAAGTGGCATGGAAAGGACACCGCAGGTGCTGTTTCTGGACATGGCAAGGAATTTCCTCATGATTCCATGGAAAGAGCTTCCCTGGCCTGGCTGCTGCCACCACCAAATCCCAAAACACCACAAATCCAGGGATAACCCCCATGGATTTCTGTCCCCATTTTAGAGATGGGAAACTGAGGCACGGTGGGAGGGGGATGTCCCAGTTGTGAGCCACCAGCAAAGCCAGGAATCTCACCCGGAATATTGTGGGAAGTGGTCCCTGGAACAGCAGCTGGAAGTGCCCTCGGATGGTTGCAGAGTTGTGGGAATGTTACAGGGATTAGTGCATCTCACTTGCCTGGAAAAGAGAAATTCCAGGAAATTGGCTCAATCCACTGCTCGGTTCTTTCCACTCCGGAATTCCCGGGAACTTCCATTGCTCCAGCTAGTCCCGTGTGGGTACCTCGGGTATCCCACGGGTTTTGGGAAGTGTAACAGGGAATGGGATCACACCCCTCATTATCGCAGGGAATCCTGGAATCCTGAGCTGCATCCGATCCACAAGGATCATTGGAATCCAACTCCCGGCGTGAACACCCAGGGATTCATGGATCAAAGCCATTTCAGGATGGGAAGAAAGGACAAAGCAGGAGTGCCACCTCTTCCTGAACTATTCCCAGACACGGATCTCATCCAGCTGCTTCCCTCGGGAAGTTTTGCTCCGAGGTGGGAGCTGGTGGCTGAGGAGATGCAAACCCCAGCCAGGGAGATTCTGGGATAATCTTCCCTCGGATCACTGGCTCTTAATCCATGAAAATTCTCTTCATCCATGAAAACCTTCACACAGAGACTTTTCCTACAGAACTCCTGGAAAAACACCTTCTCCTTTGCTTCTCCGTCCTCCTCACATTCCACTCATCCCAATGGCTGAGAGAACAGGCCACATTCCAGCCAATCCATGGATTTATACTCCTCGTATTCCATATTTTGTGTCCTCACATTGCTCCCGAACCAAGGAACAGGTCATGACTTCTGCTCCGTGGATGTGCTAATCCCAGGGAAAAACAAAGCGACGGAAAAGTTCTTTTAGACACCACTCATTCCCGGGGGAGATTCCTGCACTTTTTGCCAGATAAAAATCCTCTCCAGGACTCCAAGCTCGGACTAAGTGGCTCTCCAGATGTTGGCACACGATGACTCCGGCGGCTCCCGGCGTTCGTGTGGCCACCGAGCTCCAGATGTTGGCCAGAAAAACCTCCTTTGGAGTCAGCTCCGGGAGGAAAAGAGGGAATGGGGATGGATCGGGGTGAGTCAAGCTGGGTGTGGAGCCGGGAAGGAAAGGAATGTGACTCCAAGGTGGCTTTGATTGCCTTGGAATGTGGGATTTATCCCGGCTGGACCCAGGGATGGAAGTTCGGCCCTCCTAGTGGATTTTGGGAAGTCCCTGTGGGCATGAGCCTTTGGGCCAAAGGGTTTTGGGAACGACATTCCCTGGTTGTGTGGAGCTGGAAAAGCTACAAAGGCTTCCTCCCTTTGGCTCCCACCCTCCGGATTGTTCCGGGAGGGAGTGACTCGGCCAAGGGACGGGGACAGGATGAGAGGGAATGGCCTCAAGTTGGACCAGGGGAGGATTGGGTTGGATATTGGGGAAAATTCCTTCATGGAAAGGGTTGTCCCACCCTGGCAGGGATGGAGTCCCCATCCATGGAGATTCTCCAAGGGCTGGAGCCCCTCTGGAGCCGGGCTGAGAGAGCTGGGAATGTTCCCTGGAGAAGGGAAGGACACAGGGAGAGCTGCGAGCCCCTGGCAGGGCCTGAAGGGCTCCAGGAGAGCTGCAGAGGGACTGGGGACAAGGGCTGCAGGGACAGGAGGCAGGGAATGGCTTGCCAGTGGGCAAGGGGAGCTTGGGCTGGGATGTTGGGAATGAGGAATTGCTGTGTGGGAGGGTGGGGAGGGGCTGGGCTGGAATTGCCAGAGCAGCTGTGGCTGCCCCTGGATCCCTGCAGTGTCCAAGGCCAGGCTGGACATTGGGGCTTGGAGCAGCCTGGGACAGTGGGAGGTGTCCCTGCCATGGATGGGGTGGGATGGGATGAACTTGAAGTTCCCTTCCATCCCAAACCATTCCATGATTCCATGAATCATTTTACGTATTGACTCTTAAATTCTCTGGAGCCCATCCTGCTTTTCCATATTCCAGGCTGAGCATCCCTCTTCAGCCTGAATTTCTTGGGAATGTGTGATGGCCCTGAAGCTTTAGACCATTTTCTGTTCCTGATTTTCCCCTTGGAACAGCAATGGAAATATCCCAGTGCCAGGTCCAGGTTAAAAATAGAGGCCCAGGATGCATGGAGAAAAGTTCATGACCCTGCTGGGAGAATTCCAACCCTGGACAGGTTTGGAATTACAGGGAACACTCTGATTTTGTTCCTGGTTTTTATTGGCACAAAAGTCAGCAAGTTCTATTTATAAAGGAAAAAAAAAAAAGAAGGAAGGGAGGGAAAAGAAGGAAAACGGGAGGTGTGGAGCTCCTGGCTGTGTCCTCGGTGGAATCTGCCACTCCAAGGTGGCCAGGACAGGCTGTGCTTTTCCTGCCTGCTGGAAATTGCATTTACTGGAGGTGGGAATATCCAAGCCCCAGGCTCTGGAATTCCTGCCAGTTCTCCCAATTTCCAGATTGTCCTGCAGATCCCACAGAGGGCTCGGTCCCAGGAGGGCACGTTCAGGGGGAGGTGGGTGTCTTGGTTTGAAAGACAGGTGTCTTGCTAAGGAAGGTGAGAGCCTCCCTTAGAATGGATAATGTCACCCCCTTCCCCTCCGAATTATTATAACTTCGGAATCAAGGGCTTTCAGACAAAGATATGTGAGAAGGAATAACAGTTTTTACACTAAAATTTAGAGCAAGGCAATAATACAGAAACAACAGTTCAGATAGATAAAGTTAGAATAGAACCTGTCACCCTGTTAGGGTGGTGCTGCAGTGCAGTTCAATGGTGGCTGCAGTCCTGTCAGAGTGATGGATGTGCTCTTGTTGGAGTGGTGATCTTGTAGAAAAATCTCGTCGGTCTCTGGAGGTCCAGCGGTGGCTCTTGAGCTCTTCCCCTCTGAGAATCAGTGGGAAAGGTAGCCCAATGTTCCAGAGTCTCTCTCTTCTATGCCGGTGGGAATGTTCAGTTCCTCCCCTTTGGGCAGGGCATCTCCCAATGGCTGATGGAATCTGTGAGTCACTCCCAGAGCCCTCGATGGCCATGAGCAGAGATAGCCCCGATGGTGTTAGCAGGGCTGGGACATTCCTGGGGACATCGATAGCCATGAGCAGAGATAGCCCCGATGGTGTTAGCAGGGCTGGGTCACTCCTGGGGACATTGATGGCCATGAGCAGAGATAGCCCCGATGGTGTTAGCAGGGCTGGGTCACTCCTGGGGACATTGATGGCCATAGCAGAGCTAGCCCCAATGGTGTTAGCAGGGTTGGGTCATGCTGAACACAAAGAGCACTGCCCCACCTGTTTTAACAACTTATGGAGATGGTAGTAGAATAGACTTTTGCTTACACCTTCCATGTAACCTAGGACAGTGGGTCACCCCAGGATCCACTTCCCAGATGTCCATTGGAAGCTCCGATCCCTTGTCCAAGTGCCGGAGGTGTCTTCCAACATCTGAGGGTGGGAATGTCCACAAGCCCTACTCCAATGTCAGAAAATATTCCTGTCTCCGGTGTTTCCTGTCCCCCCATTTAACTCCTTTTCCCAAGGCAGTGGAAATTGCGGAAGCTCACAGTAACTAGGCAGTCAGCACATGCAGGATGGCAAATAAGCAGAATTTATTTACAATTCTTTCTTTATGCATTAATAATCTAACAATTATTGGTCGACAGTTTTCCACCCCCCCAAAAGGATCGGCTGGAATCTTACAGCATCCAGTACCAAAACAAAAGATTAGAAAAGCACAAGAATTCAGCTTATCTCTATTCCCCATGAGAAAGAAGAGAAAAACTTTTAGAATAGTGCATCCACAAGTGGAGGCTCATGGGGATGGAGAAGCAGAAGGACACATGGATTTTCTTGGGATCCAGGGCCTCCTCCAGAAACTGGAGATGGTTCCACCTCTTGGATATTATCTTGGATATTTTGTTCCTCAAGAGACTCCAGAGCAACTGAGGAGGGACAAATCCAAGGAAGACTCAACATCCGTATTTTCCTGAAAATCCAGCTGGGATCTGGTTGTCCAGAGCTGGCTGCACCCACCCTGACCTGTCCATGACTGGCTTTAGTGCCAGGCCAGCCAGAATTTCACCAGATATTTGTCATCTCTGTCCATCCTTTCCAAAATTTCCCGGGATTTCCGTGGCTCCGAGGCTGGAAAATGTGGCAGGGAGGAGCTGAGCTGTTCAGCTGAAATGTTCTGCATCCTCCTGAGTCACTCTAGTGATTTCCTGGAGCTCCCTGAAATACTGCCTGGATTGCCCGTGGCCTCCTGAGGGAAGCATTAAAAAAAAAAAAAAAAAAAAAAGGGAAAAAATAGGGAAATAAGAAGAAAAATTTGGATGAAATATTTCTCGTCCAGAGCCAAGGAGAGGGAGAGGGAAATTCCCCTGGTGGGTGTCAGGTTTTGGTTGGAAAATGAGCACAAAGGGGCACTTCAGAGGCGCCTTGGCCTTCCTGGGAGTTTTCCTTGGAAAAGCAGCTCTGGAATTGGAGTTTTTGTCTGTTCACCCTTGGCCAACACAAAGTTGTTCCATACTGTTTTTTTCCACAGGTTTTCCTCTGGATGAGTCAATCCAAGGAATTCCACTGCTGTCCTCCACCAGCTCTTGAAGTCCAGGTACTTTACTTTTCCTTTACTTTTCCTTTACTTTTCCTTCACTTTTCCTTCACTTTTCCTTTACTTTTCCTTTACTTTTCCTTCACTTTTCCTTCACTTTTCCTTTACTTTCCATGACTGGATTTCACACCATGATTCCTCTTTCTAATCCCTTTTCCTTCCAAAGTTTCCTTTTCTTTCTGCTCTGGTCCTTTCCTGGGATTCATTTTTAGACAAGGGACACAGATTTCCATGAGGAATTTCAGGAAATCTTCCAGTCTGTCCTCTGCTCACATTTTCCCTTGGATATTTTTGGCAGATCCAGCATCCTCCTAAAGGCTGGAGTGATGGAGATCCCAACTTTTCTTCCCAAAAGGATCTTTGCCTCTTTCCCCCAGGGAAGGTGAACCTGAATTCCAATCTAAATTTCCTTCAGAAAACTTCTGGGCATAAATTATTTCCTTTCTCAGTGTAATTCCTGATATATTCCAAATCGTCTGTTGGCTTTTCCTTCACCCTTTTCTTTGGATTCATCGGAGTTTTACTGCTGGGCCATCCCTTTTATCATCCCACTCCTATTCTAAGGGAAATCTCCATTTTCCCCATAAATTCCTTGCAATGGGTTAGCCAATCCTGAAATACTTAATTCCATTGGAAGGATATTTCCCTAATCCTTTTTCTATTTCAGCAGAATCCTTCTTCTATTCAGCAGAAATTCCAGCTGGAATTTCTTGATTTGGGATCAATTTGTAATCCATCATTTCTCCCTTGAAAGATCCAGAGTTCTTCTCCAGCTGAGATTTATCCAGGCAATGAATCTTCCTCAAAAATAGTCCCTGCGTGTGACTCCTTGAAATATTCCCTGCTTTTTCCAGCCAGGTTTTTACTGCTTGGCTACGGATTCAATGCCTGGGCCAGGAGAGGCACAAATTTGGCTCCCAAATTTCCCAGGTTCGGTGGCCTCTCCGAAAATAACTGCTCCGAGTGAGAGGAACAATCCAGCCTCTGTGGAAGGCTGATATTCCAGGTGGAATAACACCATCATTCCCAAGTTTCCCTCGTTTCAGTTGGATGGCTTTTGCCATAAAAACGTGAATTCAACTTTGCATTTGGATTCTGTGTGATCCCTCAGTCAATAAATGGTTCTTTTCCTGCAAGGAATCCCCTCTGCTCCAAAGGAAAGGCTCATCCACAGGGAAAAATTCCTTCCCACTGCAAAATCTCAGGCTGGACACAGGGAATACCCAAATGCAGGCAGGGAAAAGCTGGAGAGATTCCCAGTGTGAGTGTAGGTGGCTGCAGGAAGTCACCCAGGGCAGAACATGGAATCATGGAAGGGTTGGGTGGGGAGGGACCTTAAAGATCATCCCATTCCCACTCACCATCCCAGGTCTTTCCAAGCCCTATCCTTGGCACAGGGTAAATTCCAAAAATGTTTCACCCAGGGCAAAACATGGAATCATGGAATGGTTTGGGTTCAAAGGGACCTTAAAGATCATCCCATTCCAACCCTTTTTCCATGGACAAGGATGCCACTCACTGTCCCAGGTTGTTCCAACACTTATCCTTGGATACTTCCAGGGATGGAGCAGCCACAGCCTCTCCAGGTACGAGGTAGATTCCCAAGGTTTTCCTGGGTGACCACCCAGGAGCAGCTGTGACCTTTTATTTATGACTCCTGCATTCCCAAGAGAAACGTGGAAAGCTTTCCTTAGAAAAAAACACTTTTTTCTTTGGGGACAGAGCCCTCCCAGATCCCAAAATTCCCCCTGCTCCACATCCACAGCAGTTTTATGGAGCCTTTTTCCCTTACCTGCTTCCCAAAGAACACCCCAGTAGCCAAACCCCCAAATCCCAGAGCCAGCCGTGCTGCCGTGTGTATTCCAAGATGTTTGAAGAATTAAATCCCAACAAAACCCTCCCCTGCCTTCCAAAGGTCATCCCCAAGTTAAAAACAGATGGAAAATGCTGGTGACAGAGGAATCGCTTTTTTTTAATCCCTTTTTTTTTCTTCACGAATGACTCAGAAGGTCTGGAACTGTGGCCAAGGCCTGGCTTAAGGCCAGGAACAGAGGCCTAGGCCTGGCTTAGGTCAGGAACAGCGGCCTAGGCCTAGCTTAAGGCCAGGAATAGAGGCCTAGGCCTGGCTTAGGTCAGGAACAGAGGCCTAGGCCTGGCTTAGGTCAGGAACAGAGGCCTAGGCTTGGCTTAGGTCAGGAACAGAGGCCTAGGCTTGGCTTAGGTCAGGAACAGAGGCCTAGGCCTGGCTTAGCCCAGGAATAGTGGCCTAAGCCTGGCTTAAGGCCAGGAACAACAGCCTAGGCCTGGCTTAGGCCCAGCCCATCCTGTTGAGTCATGGCTGATGTCTGCACTCTAAGCTTGGCCTTGTTAGGACTTGTCAGCCAGGCCCAGCTCCCAAAATATCCTCCGGCCTGCCCTGCTCCAGGAATTCCATGATAAATCCTCACCCTGGTTTTGGGAGGGCCAAAGGGCACGGATGGGAGGCAGGAAAACACATGGATCATTCCTTATCCTCTCGCCTGTTCCCACTTAAAAAAAAAACAACAATAGTAGGTTCAGCCAGAAAAAGAGGCTTTGAAGTCCCAGTATTCCCAGTTCCAGGCCTGTTACTGTTTTTTTTTTTTTTCCCAGGGTAACAGCAGGAATTTTATCTGCCACTGGGTGATACTCTCTGCCCACAGACAAGATGGGAATTGGGGAATGCTGGGGATGGGGAATTCATTAAAATCCATCAAATTCTGGAGGGTGTTGAAGTGGCTCTTAACCTTTAATGTGGTCATTTGCTGATCCTGAAAGAATTCCCAATGGCAGGGCAAGCCCACATCCAGCAAATCCAGGCCTCTCTCTAGCAACACTTCCCACTGGATTTTTGGAAGTTCCCAATAATCCATGAATTTTCCTGCCTCTTTCCCTGCAGAAATCCCACATTTCACCCTGATGTTGATGGACAGATAAGGATCCAAACAGGAGAACGCAGGGATGAGCTGAGCTTAAGATTCCCACTGGAAAATTTCCACAGAGACCCCCCCTGCTTCCCAAAACCCCCAGATGGAGGATTTTGCTTGGCCTGGGTTATCAAGATAAAGCACATTTCCCACTGCAGATCCAGCCTGGAGTTCAAACGTTCCCAAAATTCAGGAATTTGTGGCTTTGGTTCCAATCCACATCCAGCTTTCAAAGGGAAGATGAAGGGAGATCGCTCCGAGATAGCAGCAGATCCATGGATTTGTCCAGGCCTCTCCTATTTTTGGGCAGTAGCTGAAAGCCTCCGAATTTTCCCTTTGCAAGCTCCGGAGCACTTAGCACTTGGAAATTTTTTCCCAGTGAAACGCTGGGAGCCTTGCCACCGATTTCAGCAGAGCTTGGATTCCCTCCTAAACGTTTAATCCTCCATATGGGGGAAGGATTTCTCCGACTTTTTTTTTTTCTTTTTTTTTTTTTTTTTTTTGGTGGATGGGGGAAATGGAGGGGAACCACGTGGGAGCTGCTCATCCCAGGCCAAAGCACGGTCAAGGAGAACTCCCAAATTCCCAGCGCTGAGCCCTGGTCTTGGATTCTGTGCCACGGTTTTCCTGGAGGAGAGGACTCCGGAGGCCACACACGGAGCGTGTTCCTGCTCTGTTTTCCCTGATTTCATGGATTTCGGAGAACCAGGCCTCCCGTGCCTTCTCCAGAGTGCAATCCAGCCCTCGGGAATGTGCACAGGGACGAAAAGTGTCCCCAGACTCCTTGGGAAAGGTTGGAGTGACCTTTTGCCTTTTTTTTCCCCCAAATAAAACACAAAATTGGGACAATCAAACTGGGCTGAAACTCAACATCCAAACTGACTTTTTCCTGGAAAAACTCTGAGGTGATGGATGAGAATCCAAAAGCCCACCGTGCTCCCTGTTTTCTCGTGCCAGAATTGTTTTCCTGGAGGTGCCCAATCCCTGGGATGGAAAATCCGGGAGAACTGAGCACCGATTTAAGCATTCCAGACAAGCACTGGGAGAGGCAGGATGAATCCAGAGCCTGAAAAAAAGGGATGTGGATGCAGCCCAGTCCTTCCCGGGGAACCTGGGAGAGAGGGAGAGCCCCGGCACAGAAATCCCTGAATTCTTGGTATCCATTTGCCGCAGGATCATGGAATAATTTGGGATGGAAAGGACCTTTAAAGGTCTCACAGTCCAAACCCCCTGCCATGGGATGGGATAAGATTCCCAAATCTGTGTAGGAATCATAAGAAGGAGCCCCTGGAATATTCCAATTATTTGGGAACAGGGAAGAGAAAGCCCTTGTGGATCAGGCTGTGTCCCAGCCACGCTCCGGGAAATTCCTGGGAGTAAAAACAATTTCCACAATTAGACGAGCTGATAATAATTAACCTTTGGATCTCTTTTCCAGGTGTCCCTGGATCCCAGTGGGATCTGCTGTGGAATATGGAGTTGAATCTACTTGGGAAGGGAAACTGCACAGGACAAGGAGGATTGTGGGGTATTGTATAAATCCTGCCCTTTTCCGTGCCTCAGTTTCCCAAACGGGAAGGTGGGAATGATGAAATCATCTGGAAAAGGTTTGGGGACGCCGGAATGCCAAAATGAAATAAAAATAGGGAATGTTCGTTGCTAATTTTACATGGAAAGTTCTTCTCCTTGGCAGCGGGAGAGGATCCAGGATAAAGGATAAATACAGGATAGAGGATAGAGGATAAAGGATAAAGGATAAAGGATAAAGGATAAAGGATCCCAGGGTGCTCCAAGCCCCGTCCAACCTGGCCTTGGACATTCCAAGGCCATTCCTGATAGGTGGATTAAGGATTCCCAATTAATACAGCTCCATTATTAACAAAAAAAAAATTTAAAAATGAAATTAAATGGAGCATTTTCCACTCTTTTAGTCCTTTTTTTTTTTTTTAACCCGGCCAAAAATAGTCCTTCGAAAGCTTGGCTGATAAATTGTGGAAACTTGCTAAAGTTTTCTGAAGTTTGTTTGGATTGAGATTGTCCGGATTTTTTTTCCTGAAAGAAATTCCAAACCTAAATCAAGTGGCTGATCCAGAGTCAAATTCCTGGTTGGATTGTTTTGTTTTAAAGAAGAAAACACCGATCTCCCTCGATTTCCTTAAAAATGTGGGATCGAATTGCTGTGCTGAGGGAAAGAAATATTTCAGGAATGAGGGAAAAGCGGAATTTTCTGAACCTTTCCACCAAAAGAGAGATAAAATATTTTGAGCTTTTATGTTTTTAAGGCTAAGATTCCCATGGGAAGCACAGTGGCTTCTCCAGTTTAGACTTTTCCTTTAAATCCGTTTTTTCCAAGGAATTCGAGCCTTAAAAATGAAGGATCCCAATGGACTGAGGTCTTCCAGCTCAGCTTTAAGCAGGAGAATGGACAGGACAGCTCCAGAGGTGTTTCCCAACATTAATTTTCCTTAAATTCCTAAATGATGGAGCTCTGAAAATCCCTGATTTTCAGAATATGAACATGCCAGGAGAGGGGAAACAAATTGGATGTGGAGGAGGGAATTCTTCCCTGGTGGAATGGCCACGACTCCTGGATTTCAGGGAAGAAATGGATGGATTTTTCCGGGTTTGGAATTTGCAGGAGGTGTCAAAGAGAAGGGAATGGATGCAGGATGAAGCCAAGGTTTGCACTTGTTTTTTTTAGGATGAATTCCCTAGGATTCCATAGGTTTTTGTCCATCCTGGGCGTGGAGCCAGACCCGAGGCTGGAGTATTCCAAAACCAGTCGGAGAATGGGAACCCAAACCATGCCAAGACATGGAATAACTCCCAAGGACAACAATCCACATCCCAAAATCCGTATGGAGAACCATCCCAGAAATCTGGCCATGGTCACTTTATATCCCTTTATATTCCCGTATCATTTTATTCATCCCTTTTTATTCAGGAATGCGGCTCCAGGATCCATTTCCAATGCAGAATATTCCAATTCCTGCTTCTCCCGCGGCATTGGGATCTCCCAGGTCTCTGTCAGCATTTTTCCCTCTTTCTTCCTGGTCTTGGGAACACCAAGGGATGGAGATTCCGTCCAACGCCCTCTTCTCCATGGGTTTAATCGAGGATGGAGCTGAGGAGGGAGAGATTATTATTATTATTATTATTATTATTATTATTATTATTATTATTATTACTATTACTATTACTGTTACTGTTACTGTTACTGTTAATTAATAATAATAATAATAATGATAATAATGTAATAATAATAGTAATAATATTTTTAATAAAATCCCAAAATTTGACATCTGCTGAGTGATTCCAATGGCCTCAAATCCCGATCCATGAGCCACCAGAGTTCCCATTGAAAGGAAAACATGGAGGTCTTCTCCTGAGGCTGGATAGAAGCTTCATTTCCTGGGAATTGAATCCAGGGCATTGAAAAGCCCAGGGAATTTGTGGCTGCCCCTGGATCCCTGGAAGTGTCCAAGGCCAGGCTGGACATTGGGGGTTGGATCCACCTGGGATAGTGGGAGGTGTCCCTGCCCATGGATGGGGTGGGAATGGATGTGGTTTAAGATTCTCCAACCCAAACCAGTCTGAGATTCCGGGACTCATTTGGAATTAATTTCATTTCTTTCCCATTCCATGGACAGAAAAACAGGGATAAATTCAGTTTTTAACCTCTGCACCTTCCCCAGCCCTGCCCTGCTCAAATCCATCAAATTTGTTTTATTGGAGGCAGAAGGAGGAAGAGGATGGATTTTTACGGGACCTTTTTTGCTCCCTGTCTGTCCCTCGGTTTCCCAGGGAAAGCCATCCCAAATCCTGTTGTGCAGCACTTGGATCAGCCTGGATTGAGCTGAAGGGAAAACTTTGCTTGTGGTTCAATGAAGCAAAACAAAACTGATCCAGAAATGTCCAGACACTGGGATTTTCTCTAAAGTATTCCAGAGCAAACATTTTTCCTTTCTTTTCCATGAAAATCTGAAAGATTTGCATATGGAGCAGAATTCTGTGGAATCTCCCTCATGGGAGGGAGCAAAAGTTGAAATTCCATCAGAACAAGACTTCTTCCAGGGCAGGAATTCCCAGCTCAAAACAAAATTACTGTTTCCTTAAAAATTAATCACCTTTTTTAAAGGAAACCTCGCCCTAGAAAGGTGAAGCGACTCAAAATCACCGAATCATGGAATGGTTTGGGTGGGAAGGGACATTAAAGCCCATCCAGGTGCACCCAGGGACAATTCCCACTACCCCAGGTTGCTCCAAGCCCCATCCAGCCTGGCCTGGGACACTTCCAGGCATCCAGGGGCAGACACAGCTTTTCTGGGAAACCTTCTCAGCTTCTCAGCTTTCCCAGAAAGCTTTTCTGGGAAAATTTCTCGGAATCAACCTTCACCGTGATCTCTTTCCTTGGATCAGTGTTCCATTTTAACCCCATTCCCACCAGTGGCTCCTGCGGGATAAAGATATTTTATGGATATTCATATTTTATGGATGTTTCTATTTTATGGATATTTCTATTTTATTGATATTTTCCTGTTCCTACTCTAAATTCCTGCACGGCATTGGCAGAGCTGCTTCCCTCCAGCAAATCCCTCCATTCCCAAAGTATTCCCTGGATCCTCAGCATCCCAAACTCTCCCCTGATCCCGCGGGAAGGGAGGGGGTCTCTCTCCAGGATCTCCATCCCGCTGCTCCCAGGTGGGATTTCCCTGCTCCGGCGCTATTTATAACCCTGAGCTCGTTATCCGGGAGCCAAAAAGGAGCCGAGGAAACTTTCCGTGGAACGCTCAGGAAGTGGCTCTCAATGGCCAGACAGAGCGGCAGCCTCCGAAGGAGCCTCGCGGGAAAAAGGAGGGATTTTCCCGTCGTGAGTCACGGATTGTTGAGCTGGAAAAAGCCAACAACATCCCGGAGGGGAGGTCCTGGAACAGGGGTGAAATGCATGGATCTGGAAGGGTCCTGGTGATGTCTTAAACAGGCTGGTAAAAATATGAAGCAGACACAGCAGTACAGGGAAAAGGGAATTTACCTCAGTTTAATAGGATCCGAGGTGCCCAGACTCACCAAAGGTGGAAAACACACGGAGGAACGAGCAACGAGTCGGGACCCCCGTACAACGCGTACTGGATTTTTATGGACTTTACAAAACTAGCATATCTACTCAAAATCCCCCAATAAGAAACTTAATAAATTAATAATTGCCCCCTATTCTAATGAAAACCCCCCCAGTTGAGACTACAGCCTAGTTTACAAAAACACGTTCCAAGAGAGAGCAGGTTGGAGCCTCTGGTTCTGAGAGAATATGAATGTTTGGTCTTCTTCGCTTTGCAGGACCCCAAACGAAGCTAAATATCAGACTACAAGGGTTGTGAACACGTAGGGCCAAAGTACAAGGAGTGTCTGTTCAGAGTACAAGGAGTGTGTAGAGAGGGTAACAGGGAAGGGAAAGGGTATAAAAAAATATAAAAAGGATATAAAAAGAAAATACAAAAATCACTGGCATCACTGGCAGTGGATTCACTGTCCCTTATCCTGGTTTAATCCTATGGGCAGCGAGGAGAAGATCAAGACCCTCCAATTTAAGCCACCAATGCAGGGAAAAGGTGCAAATCCCAGGAATTCTGAGGAATTCCTTCTCCGTGTGGGAATTGCAGGGAGACAGGGCACGAATCCCATCAAAGCTTGGATGGAGAAAGCAAAACCTCCTTTACACGGGAGCTGTTGATTTGTTTTCAGCCAATTAAAAACACTTTATGCAAATTAATTTGTGTGCTGGGCACTGGCGGGGTCACACCTGGAATTCCATGTCCAGTCACGGGCTCCGAAATCCGGGACCTGGAGGGGCTGGAGCGAGGCCAGGGATGGGAACAGACATGGGGAAGGGGCTGGAAAAGCTGAGGAAGCTGGGAAATGGACTCAGCCGGGAGAAAAGGAGGATCCAGACGGATTTTTCCCACTCTGAAATTCCCTGACAGGAGAGGGCAGCTGGGGGAAATTTGGGATCTGCTTCCAGGGAACAACGGGAAAAGAGGTGAGGGAATGGCCTCAGGCTGGGCCAGGGGAGGCTCAGGGTGGATATTGGGAAAATTTCCTCATGGAAAGGGTGGTCAGGCCTTGGAAGTGCCCAGGGAGGTTTGGAGTGCCCATCCCTGGAGGTGCCCAAGGAATTCCTGGATGAGGTACAGAGTTTCTCTGGGCAACCTGAAGCCTTCCCACCCTCCCAGGGAAGAACTTCTTCCTTGTATTTTTAGGCATTTTCCCTGCCTTTTGTGTGCTTTTTATGCTGATCCCGAGAGGATCCTTTGTCCCTGAGTTGTTTTTTGGGATCCCACTTGGAAGCCTTTCATTCTCCCTGCTGGTCGGACTGGGATTTTAGGAGCCAATCTCTCAATTCTAGGGATACTCCAAAATCCCTGAATTTTAAGGGATTCACTGAAATCACGTGGCTCATAAACACTTTGGGATCAAGTGGATCCGCTCCTCAGGCATGGATGATCCATACGGATAAAGATAAGGAGAAGGAGAAGGAGAAGAAGAAGGAGAAGGAGAAGGAGAAGGAGAAGGAGAAGGAGAAGGAGAAGGAGAAGGAGAAGGAGAAGGAGAAGGAGAAGGAGAAGGAGAAGGAGAAGGAGAAGGATCCATCACTGGGAGAGATGTCCTCACATGGAGTTTGCATCCATTCCTAAGTAATTTTTTGGGAACAGCAGCCCCTGGAGAAGCCCTGAGGACTCTGAGGTTAAATTTGCTCTTGGAAATGAGAGCTCTGTATCCATGGATGATGTAAAACCTGGAGAAATCCTTGCGGGAAAAGGACCTTCAAGGAAACCAGGAATTTTGGGATGCCGATCAGTGTTAGACCCTGAATTTCTCAATCCATGAATTGGAATTAACCGGTGCATTCCATGCAATGAAATTCCAAATCTTCCTGAATTTCCCCCTTTAGATCCTTTGCTCCAGACTAATTTGGGATCTTAGGAAAAAAAACACCCCTTGGGATATTTGTGGATCTGTTTGCTGCAAAATCTAATTAATAATCCAATGACAATGAAATCTAATAATTACGATTTAACAGCAGAATCCCAGGATCATTAAGGCTGGAAAAGCCCTCCAAGGTCGTCGAGCCCAACCTGTTCCCGATTCCCACCTTGTGAAAAACACGGGAATCTCCGTGTCAGCCGTGGCAACGAATTTATTTGTTGACGGAGACCTTCTCTTTCCAAGAGCTGTTAGAAACAACTTCCGACCTTGGAGCCGGCGCCGCAGAATGTTGTGGATGTTACTCAGCCCCTGGAATTGCTCAGTTTCCTGGAAAGTCTGAGAGAAATTCAGGAAGCCTGGTGGACAATGCGAGCGATTCCTGATTATTTTTATGATCGTTTTTATTACTTTTATTATTATCGTTATTATTTTAATGATTATCGTTATTCATTTTTTTTTGTGTGGCGGCAAAAACAAGGCATTGTAAATTCCACGAATGTGGAAGAAACTTCTCTGGAACCAGATCCCCGGGGATTTTCCAAGGCATCCACCAGGTTTCCTCGGCTTGGTTAAGCCTGGTTTGTTTTTGGAACTCTGATCAAAACATCCTCCAAACACCAAGGCTGGGCCAAGGAAATCTGCCTTGGAGTAATTTTTGTTTATTCCCACATGGAGAAATCCAGGAGAATCTGGGCATGGCAAATCTGCCACCCCACGGCTCCAAGTGCTGGTTTGCCTCTGGAATGAGCACGGGGGGATCAAGGGGGATTTGGGATTTGAGCCATGCTGGGAAGTGCCCAAGGCCAGGCTGGATTGGGATTGGAGCAGCCTGGGATAGTGGGAGGTGTCCCTGAAAATGGATGGGGTGGGAATGGATGGGATTTAGGCTCCTTTCCCACCCCAAGCTATTCCAGGATTCTCTGGGAGAGCTGGGAATGTTCTCTGGAGAAGGGAAGGACACAGGGAGAGCTGCGAGCCCCTGGCAGGGCCTGAAGGGCTCCAGGAGAGCTGCAGAGGGACTGGGGACAAGGGCTGGAGGGACAGGAGGCAGGGAATGGCTTGCCAGTGGGCAAGGGGAGCTTGGGCTGGGATGTTGGGAATGAGGAATTGCTGTGTGGGAGGGTGGGGAGGGGCTGGGCTGGAATTCCCAGAGTGGAATCCCTGGCAGTGTCCCAGGCCAGGCTGGATGGCAGAAGGATTGGAAAAAGAGATTTGGGAAAACAGAGAGGGTTATAAACTGTACTCAATCCATAAAATATTCCTACCATCCTGTTCTTCTCTGCACTGGACATCCAATACCTTTGGATTTCGGGTTTACAAGAATTTGAGACCTCGTGACTTTAAGGGTCCTTGCAGGGCTGCAGTGAGGGAAGACCCCGACACCCCTGGATATTGGAATGGAGCTTCCCAAAATAAATCCGAGATGCAGAAAACCGGATTCCTAAATTCCTTCGGAACAACAAAATCCAAGTAGGATCTGAAATCCGAGGAGGACGAGGTTGTCCAGGGTGAGTCTGTCTGGGAAGGGGTGGAAACAGAATGAATTTGAGGAAAAGGAAAATTTCGGCTGAATCTCAGGAAGCGTTTCCTGACGGTGAGAAACACAAGGATGCGACGGCTCCCCCAGGGAAGCTCTGGGAAGAGCAGCAGAGAATAAAAAGCCGAGGAAAAATCCGGGATTGCTCCCGCGGGATCCCAGAGGTGACATCAGAGGTGTTCTTTCCACCTCCAGTCTCTCCATGATCAGCCTGGGAGTTAAGAAAATGTGGGAATCACAGCCTTTGGATTCCTGGGAAGAGCCTGGGGAGAGATTCTGGTGGGATAATTCCAAAGGGGGGTGGGAAAGGGGAATTGGGACAGAATCGGAGTCCAGCAGCTCCTTGTCCATGGAAAAGAGGAATGGAAAAGAGAGTTTGGGGATTCCCCACCCCAGGAGTGTCCAAGGCCAAGCTGGAGAACCCTGGGATGGAGGGAATTGTCCCTGCCCATGGATGGGGTGAGAAACGGGTGCGATTTAAGGTCCTTTCCACCCCAAACCATTCCAGGATTCCATGATCATTCCCTGCCCAAAGTCCCTCCCAGATGTTCCATGGTGGAACTGTCCTTCCTTGACATCTCAGCCTCCAGGAAGCTCCAGACAGATCCTGAGGGTTGAATTCCCAAAATCTGAGGTGTGGATCCATGGATCCATCCTCTCTCTCTCTCTCGGAGGAGAGACCCCACCCCAGCCAAATCTTAGGAGCACTTCCTGGCAGTTTTCCAAAAGCAACCTGGAGAAGGAATACAGCTGGATGAGCACCTGGAAAATAAAAATATAAAAATGATAAAAATATAAATGATAAAAATATAAATGATAAAGATAAAAATTAAAGATAAAGATAAATACAAAAATAAAAATTAAAATAAAAATTAAAATTAAAATTTAAATTTAAAAAATAAAAATAAAAATAAAAATAAAAATAAAAATAAAAATAAAAATAAAATAAAAAATAAAAATAAAAATAAAAATAAAAAAAAGATAAAGATGAAGACAAAGACAAAAATAAAAATTAAAATAAAAATTAAAATTTAAAAAATAAAAATAAAAATGGTCTTCCTCGTGTTTCCCATCCTTTTCCAAGCAGCAGGAAGAGCAAGCCTTTCCCACAGGATCCCCTGCTGGGAATTACACCTGGATCGAAGTGGAACCTCTGATTTTCATTCTGTTCCCTGTTCGGGTGAGGTGTGGATTGGGAAGAGGTCCTGGAGCAAGGCAGGAATGTGGATGAGGGAAGTGAGGAAGGCAGGAACTGTTCTCCCCTTTGGGATGCCCCCACCATTCCCAGCGCTCTCCCCGCCAGGATTTGGGATCAAGGAAGCCCCACCAGATCCCAGTTCAAATCCTGCTGATTCCCTGGATCCATCCGCACCTCCCAGAGCCTTGGCTTTGCTCCAGGGAGTCAGGATCAGACCCAAGGGAGCCGGACAGCCCGAAATTCCCTCCTTTCCTGCTGCCTCTCAGCTGGATCAGCAAAAATCCAGGATTTTGCCTTGTTTGGCTCTCCAGAGAGGCTTGGAAAACTTTCACCCCCAGCACGCGTGGTTGTTTTCCTTGAATTCTGTGGGACGCGGCTGATTTTGAACCCTGCCTGGCGTTTTTTTTTTTGTTTTCCAGGGATGTTTTAGTGCTCTCCGGTTCCCTTGTTTATGGAACAGCCGGAGAGCCGCGGCTGGGGGGTGCCATAAAAACCCCATCCAGGATTCTGACCATCCCGATTGTTTTGCTGATTCCGTGCTGGCCGAGCCCACGCGAGGCAGGAATGAAAAACCTCTGGGATATGTCAGGAATGGGGAGCAAGCAGAGACGCTCTGCGGCATTCCCTGAAAAAAAAAAAAAGGGATAATAAACCGAGATATCCTTTCAAATCCACTCGCAGTTGGTTGGGAAAACATCTGTGTTTATTTTATCCTGTGGTGGCAGAGATAAGGGTTAGGGACAGGGATAATTTCCAAGGAATGTGTTCCTAATAAGCCACTGATATTTAAACAAACGATAACCGTCCTATTAAACTCCCTTCCCACCGGATTTATTGGATAAGGATTTTCCCAGGCTGCCATTCCCAGTTTTCAAGGATTATCGAAACCATCCCGAAGATTAGCAAGGATTTTTATCATCCCGCATTTCCCTCGTTAATCCTTAATAAATCTGCTCCCAATAATCAGCTCCGAATAAGCAATCGCGGCTTTACGGAGTTGGAGTACAACAATTCCCAAAGGAATTGTGAACCTTTTGGAGCTCCTGCCAGGAGATTCCAGGTGGGAAAGTTGGGATTGTCCTGCTCACCTGCTCAGGTCCTGCTGCTGTTGGTTGCTCCTGCAGGATGGGATAAAAATGGGACAGAGAGGGAATTTTGACAGGAGGCAGGGAATGGCTTGCCAGTGGGAAAAGTGAGCTTGGGCTGGGATGTTGGGAATGAGGAATTGCTGTGTGGGAGGGTGAGGAGGGGCTGGGCTGGAATTGCCAGAGCAGCTGTGGCTGCCCCTGGATCCCTGGGAATGTCCAAAGCCAGGCTGGATCCACCTGGGATCATGGAACTTATCCCTACCCATGGATGGGGTGGAATGAGATCATCTTTAATTCCCTTCCAACCCAAACCATTCCATGATCCCATGATTCTGCGGGAATATCAGTGGGATATAAATGAGCCTTCGTTGGCACAACCCTGACATCGCTGAGCACCCAGCTCTGAATTCCCAACTCTGACAATATCCCACACCCGAGCCAGGGATCCTTGTGCTCATCCCCATCCTGGCTTCTCCCATCCTCCCTTTTCCCCCTTTTTTCCCTTTTTTTCCCTTTTTTCCCCTTTTTTCTCTTTTTCCCTTTTTTTTCCTTTTTCCCCTTTTTTCCCTTTTTCCCTTTTTTTCCCCTTTCCCCCTTTTTTCCTTTTTTCCCTTTTTCCCCTTTTTCCCTTTTTTCCCCTTTTCCCCCCTTTTTTCTCTTTTTCCCTTTTTTTTCCTTTTTCCCCTTTTTTCCCTTTTTCCCTTTTTTCCCCTTTTTCCCCTTTTTTCCCTTTTTTCCCTTTTTCCCCTTTTTTCCCTTTTTTCCCTTTTTTCTCTTTTCCCCCTTTTTTCCCTTCTCCCCTTTTTCCTTTTTTTCCCTACTCTCCCTCCCACCACACTCTGTGGGGTGACAAAAGTCACCCAAACCCTATGTACAAGGACACAGCACTCCCAGAACTCCCTCCCAGAGGAGCTCCTGGGAATCTCCGCCGTGTCCGCGTTCTCCGAGCGGAGTCAGCACCAGAGACAGAAGCTGCATTTTTTTCCTGCTCTCTCCCTTTTTTTGTGCTCGTCTCCAGGTTTTTTTTCCCAGGGAAGTGAACTCCAGGAGGGAAAACAAATCCTGCTGCTGCTTCAGCGCTTTCTGTCCTCTCTGCCATCTCCTTCCCGGCTGGCACAGTCACTGTCAGGCTGGGAAAAGATCTGCAAAAATGCTGTCGCTAATGGGAAAAAATTCCATTTGTTCGATTGCAGGACAAGGAGTAATGGATTCAAAGGGAAAAGGGGGAATTGAAGCTGGATGTACAGCGGGGAGGGACATGGCAGAAGTTTCCCAGAGAATTTGTGGCTGCCCCTGGATCCCTGGCAGTGTCCAAGGCCAGGCTTGGATCCACCTGGGATAGTGGGAGGTGTCCCTGCCCATGGATGGGGTGGGAATGGATGGGATTTAATGTCTCTCCCAACCCAAAACCATTCCAGGATTCCCTGACACCGCAGGGAAGGCTGGAATTCCACGGAAAGCCAGGGACTGTTTTCCCTGATAAATCCAACCCCGTTCAGAGCAGAAACGACGGAATTCAGCAAAGGAGCCGGAGTTTTCCAGCCCAGACTCTCACACTGGATTTTTCCCTGTTGGGGAGGATGAAATAGGAAATAGGAAAGCATTATAAATATGATTACCTGGCAAAAGATGCTGAGAATATGGAAACTATAAGCGAGATTGAAATGAAGACAAGCTCTGAGATACCAAACCCCAGTTACTAATTAACAGGAAAACAATGGAATGGCCACCGAAGGTAATCCACTCCTTGATTAGACAATAGCCCTTGCCTGTTTGCAGGTCCAAGGGTCAGAGTAGACTTTACTAACTTAGCATAAGGCAGAAAAAGAAGTTTTTAGGGTTTAAAATATGACTCCATATGGTAATACAAGGATGCTCATAGGCTGTATGTAAATGCTATAGAATTTGTATCTTGTCCTAGATTGGTTAGTGAAAATTAGAATATTCAGCACAAAACATGATTTATTGTAAGCAGCGACCACGGGACCCTTACCCTTCCACCCTTAACCCTTGCCATTCCATTCTGTATTCCGCATTCCCGATTGCTGTACCTCTCTCTCTCTCTCACCTCTCTGACCTGCTCTGGGCCGCGCCTGGCGGTTCATAGCAGGTCTCTTACCCCCACGCTTTTTAACACAATAAACCTCATGCTCTGAGACCAGAATCCAGAGATCTCTGTCTCCATCCAAACCGCATCCACACCGCAGGGGCCATCCAACAGGAGCCACAGATTTCTACATTTCCCAGTGATATTTCCCAATGCCGGAGTGTCGGAATCCCGTGGGAACAATAATTTTCCGGCACTCGGGGAGCTGAGTGCTGGAGCCGGGGGTTAATTCCAATTAAGTCTCCACACTGGCGGCTCCCTCTGCCACCTCCAGGCCTTTGGAATTTGTTGCTGACCCCGCGGGGATATAAATTATCCTTAGTTTTCAACCCTCTGGAAATCCGCGGGTGGAATCAGTACGGCTGGAATTATCCAGGGAGGATCCTTGGGGAATATCCTCGGGCAGGATGGAGGGAGCCATGTCCCAAATCCTCCTCCAGGGATTCACAGGGAATTTTAGGGATGTTTTCAGTCCCCGTCCAGGTTTTCCCATGCATTTAATCCTGGCTCTGGCTGGAATTGGAGTTATCAAATCCATAATAAATGGAATAAAGGAGATCCCCAGCCTCTGGCTCGGGAATATCTGGAGTTTTTCCAGGAACGGGAGCCGGGACAAATGACAAGTCCCAAATGACAAGTGACAAGTTTCCGGGGGAGCTGAATGATCGTGGTGACAATTCCATGGCTCCCAGGGGATCCATCTGCAATCCCAGCCACGGCCACAACATCCTTCATCCCAGGATTCCCAGCCTGATGATCCCTTGTTTTTCTGGGAAACACAGAGTTGGGAATATCAGACCTTCCTCTCTGGATCAGTTTTGTCGGGATTTTTCCTAAATTTTTTGGGGATTGTTGGAGAATTTTGCTGGCAATGCTCTGCTCCTTGGGTCGCAGCCTAAGGAAATGGATGGATTCCACATGGATTCATGGAAATTTGGCACCGGATTCCAAAGCATGGACACCTCAGCTCTGGCCCGGAATTCCAGGTTTTCATGGGATGAGCTGAGTGTCCTTTGGAATAAAATTATGGGGAAAACGACCGTAGCTGTAAATCCTTCCCCACTTTTCCTATCCAATCCCAAATCCTGCTCAGGGAACAAGGGATCAATCCCACCAAAAAGCATCACGAGTGACAAATCCTCTGGGAATGAGTCATTTAATTCCATTGGGAAAAACACGAGGAAATTTTCCTGTCTCCTCTTTCCTGGAGCTGTCAGCCCTCAGAGAGGCCTTGTTCCAGGAACTGGAGAAATCCCTAAAAATTCCTTAATCCAAAAGGCTATGGATGAGGGAATTCTGCTAAACTCCCATTTCTCATCCAGGCTGAATGTGGTGCCTGAGTTTTTCCCAGCTTTTTTCTGGAAGGAGGATGGATGGTTTGGATTATTGAACATGAAATTAATTCTATAGTTAATTAGATTTTATAATAATTTTATTATTGATTTTAATCCCAAATTTTCTCCCTTTCAACCCTGGAATGGAGCATCCTAAAAGGATTCCTCCCTATTTATTTAATCCCTGGAAATATGGCTGGAATAGAAGGATCTGGAACATCCCTCTCCTGCCGGGAGCAGCAAAGAATTCCAGAAGAACTGGAAGCACCAAGCGTCAGACCCTACAGAGAGGAGCTATTTTTTCCGGAATTGTCTCTCCTTCGCTCCAAGATTTTTTTGGGATTAAAAATCCCAACAAAACAAGCAAAAAAAAATTCCCGTATTTAATTTTTTTTTTTTTCTTTTTCCATGTTTTTTCAGTTCTTAGGATGACTTTAGTGCAGGGAATCCGTGAGGAAGGGGTGCTGGGATTAACGAGGGGGAGGAAGGGTTTCTTCCCACTTTTCCTGAGGAAAACCAGGATTAGAGCCAGATAAACTGGATTAATTCCCTCATTGTCTCAGCTGGGGTTGGGCCCCACGTCAGGTGTTCAAAGCACAATGAAAAAGAAATTATTATAAGAAATAATTAAAGAAAAAAAGCTGATTAATTAAAAAAGGGTTAATTAAAGACAAAAAATCCAATTAATTAAAGATAAAAACCCTAATTAATTAAAGACAAAACCTCAACCAATTTAAGAAAAAGAAGACAATTAAATAAAGATAAAACCCCCAGTTAATTAAAGACAAAAAAGACAAATAATTAAAGACAAAACCCCCAATGAACTAAAGACCAAAAAACCAATCAAAGAAAAACAGACAATTAATTACAGACAAAAAAAAATCAATTAATTAAAGAAACCCCCTCTAATTAATTAAAGAAAAAAAAAATAATGAAAGACCAAAATCCAATTAAAGGCAATTAAACCGTTCCACAACCTCTGGAATAAAACTCTCCCGGACCTGAGCCAGCTGTGCCGTTGGATTGGGATGGATGATCCTTCAGGAATTGGGCAGGAGAGCACGAAGGGGCTGGAAAATCCAGGATGAATCCTCTGGTTGGGATCTGGCCTGGAAATCTGATCCCAACCCTGGAGCTCTGCAGCCTCTGGATTCGGGAGCTGAGAAAGGAAATTATGCCTTTGAATATCTCTAGTTTTTTTTCCTCTAAATGCACCTGTAACTTGCTGCAGTTTAGTGCTTCTTACTAGGTGCTAAAATCCTCAGTTCCCAGCACCTTTAGCCAAAACAAGGCTCTCTGAACACAGATCCAAGGACATATTCATTGCCTTGGGGCCTGAAAATATGTGAACAGCAGTGAGCTGGGGGAGCAGGCCTGGGGTGGTGAACATCATCACCTGAGGGTGGATTGGAGAATTAGGGGCCAATATCTAATGGGACAGAACTTATCAAAGGTGAAGGGCTCAGGACCCAGAGTCCATTTTGGGTGTAGTCCCTGGGGGGGACGTTCGTTTGCCCGAATGTACCTTGAAGGCCTCGAATAAATTTGTCTGCATTTTATACTCCTAATTTGTCTTGGCTTCTGTTTTAGGCATCATCCCCATCTGGGTCACCAAAAACTGATGCCTAAAAGAGAAGCCAAGACAAATTAGGAGTATAAAATGCAGACAAATTTATTCGAGGCCTTCAAGGTACATTCGGGCAAACGAACGTCCCCCCCAGGGACTACACCCAAAATGGACTCTGGGTCCTGAGCCCTTCACCTTTTACCAGTTCTGTCCCATTAGATATTGGCTCCTAATTCTCCAATGCACCCTCAGGTGATGATGTTCACCACCCCAGGCCTGGCCCCCTCCATCTCACAGCTGTTCCCATATTTTCAGGCCCCAAGGCAATGAATATGTCCTTGGATCTGTGTTCAGAGAGCCTTGTTTTGGCTAAAGGTGCTGGAACAGAGGATTTTAGCACCTAGTAAGAAGCACTAAACTGCAGCAAGTTACAGGTGCATTAAGAGGAAAAAAAACTAGTAATATTCAAAGGCATCAGAATCAGGAACATTCTCCACGCTTTTCTATAAATAATTCCTGGCTGGCTGCTGTCCCTGCCTGATCCCACCATGGAAATGGGGAATGATCCATCCGAGCTCCAGGATTTCCTGGAGCGAGGAGGAAAATCTGTGGCCTGGGAGATGGAAATGAAGAAAGGATGGGATGGATCCATTCCACCATGACAGGGTCCGAATTCCCAAATTCCCAGAATGTTCCAGGCTGTTTGGAAAACTTCCTTCTGACCCAGCCTGGATTTCAGTTGTCCTCCTGATTTATTTATTTAAGCCAAACTCGGAATTCTGGAAAGGATTTTTCTGGAAAGGACTTTTTCGGAGCCCTCTGGATTAAACCCAGAACTTCCAAAGGCATCCCAATATTTTCGGCTTAGAGCCAGAGTGGTAAATCCGGTATCTCCAGCAGAGATCTCCCCATTGCTGGAATGTGCCATTCCCAAAAATCCAACAGGGCATTTTCAGATAGAAATAATCCACATTTTTGATGTTCCCTCCACAAGATCCACTCCAAATCCAGCCGAAAATGGTGGAGTTTTCCTTGTTTTTCCCATTTCCCAACGAAAATTCCACTCCAAACCCTCCCTCTCCGTGTCTCCGTCATTCTCCCGCTGTTTCTCCTGCTGATTTCCATAGGTTCCTTTCCACATCCATCCCCTGATATTCCCTTCATTGCTTTCAGCTCCTGGGCTGGAATTTGTAGGGAATTACAGCGGAATCTCTGTTCCCGGGGGGGTTGTGGAGTTGCCTCCAATGAATTCCAGGAGTTGTCAGAATCCGTCCATCCCTCTTTTTTTTTAAAATTTAAAATATAAATAAATTTAAGGAAAATAATTCTTCCCAGGATTTTTTTGATGGTCGGGATTTCCTGACACCCAACGAGCCTGGAGCTTCCGATTCCAAGTCTTTCTTGGATACGGATGGATATTGATGGAAAAAGCAGCTCCAGGCACCCCCCATGGAGAAAATTCCCACTGGAAACCGCTCCAAACCTGTCCCTGGAAGCTGGAAATGTCTCTTCCCATGGAAAGGCTTCTCAACCTTAGGGAATCCTGTTTTCCTTAGAAAAAATCCCGTTTGATTCCCAAAAATGTTTCCATTTCTCCCATCTGTGCCCCACCGGAGCTGTTGTTATCCCTCGATGGCTCCTGTGGAATTCCCAGATTATTTTGGGCTCATTTTGGATTTTTAAGCGGATTGGACCTGACATGGAAGGGAACTCAAATTTTTTTTTAATCAAAATATTGGGGAAAAGCTTCATTTTCAGTTTGGAATCATGGAATTCTTCTGGAAAAGACCTCTGGGATCATCGAGCCCAAAGGTCAGCCCGCAGTGGTCACCACTCAATCCTGTCCCCAAGCGGATCCAAGATTTCCAAGGATCCAAGATTTCCACCACTTCCCGGACAGCCTTTTCCATGGCTTTCCAACCCATTCCGGGGAAAAAAAAAATCCCTAAAATCCAACTTGAACCTCCCTTGGTACAACTTGAGGTCATTTCCTTCCATCCTGTCTCTTGTTCCCCGGGAATTTTTTGGATTTGCGCTTTTCCCTGTCACCGGCGCCATCGGAACTCACCGAGGGGGATCGGCCTGATGTCCTGGAGAACTCCAAGGAATCCATGAGGAATTTTCCCCAGGGCAGAACCGGAGAGCTTGGATGAGACCTCGGCCTGTTTTCCATCTGAAAATGGGATCAGCTGCTGGAAAAATGTTGGAATGTGGCCTTGGAGGTGAGATGGTAAAAAAGCAGGGAAAAACCTGCGGGAAAGATCCCTTTTCGTCTCTAGGAATTGAGGAAGTGTCCCAAATCCCACTCACCTGGAAAAGCAGAACCTGTCCACTGATATTCCAGTGTTGGAAGAGGTTTCCCAGAGAATTTGGGGATTCCTCATCCCTGGAAGTGTCCAAGGCCAGGTTGGAGCAGCCTGGGATGGTGGAAGGGGCAGGGGAGGAACGGGATGGGCTCCGAGGTCATCCCAACCCAACCCATTCCATGATCCCGTAAAACGTTCCACGATCCCATAGAACATTCCACGAGCCCATAAAACGTTCCACGATCCCATAGA
Source organism: Acanthornis magna (assembly GCA_036785705.1). Lineage (NCBI taxonomy): Eukaryota > Metazoa > Chordata > Aves > Passeriformes > Acanthizidae > Acanthornis > Acanthornis magna. Next base: position 80,057 of record JAWUZG010000847.1, read on the forward strand.
ACATTCCACGATCCCATAAAATGTTCCATGATCCCATAAAACATTCCGCCCGCTTTTTAAATGGATTTTGAATTAAAGGGATCCAAAACATTGGAATTTGGTTGGAGATTTCAGCGAGGAACTGGGAGAGACCGAAAGGAAAAACGAGGGGAGAGGAGAAGGGAGCGGGAAAGTCCTCTGCAGGTGTGGGGGAAACTGCTCAAGAATTTGGGAAAACTGCACAAGAATTTGGGAAAATGGCTCAGTAATTTAGGATAACTTCAATAATTTGGGAAAAGTGCTCAAGAATTTGGGAAAAGTTCTCAATAATTTGGGAAAAGTTCTCAATAATTTGGGAAAAATTCTCAATATTTTGGGAAAACTGCATAATAATTTGGGATAACTGCTCAATAATTTGGGAAAACAGCTCAGTAATTTGAGAAAACTGCTCCATAATTTGGGATAACTGCTCCATAATTTGGGATAAACTTCCCATTGCTCCCCTCTCAGGAAGCTTCCAAGTGAAAATATTTCACCGAGGTGAAAATCCCATTCCATGTTTGGTTTTTTTTTTCCTTAAAAGTCCACCTTTCAGAGATTCCTTATCTCCAATGGATCTCTAATTCCAAGTGGGAATGGTCCAGATCCCACAAAAAAAAGACACAGAAAGGGATTTTTCACTGCTCCTGCAACCTCCGCTTGGCAAAAGGAGTTTCAGGCGGGGACTGGGATAGAGCCATGGAATTCTGGAATTGTTTGTGCTGGAAAGAACCTTGAGGATCATCCGTCCATGGACACGGACATCTCCACTATCCCAGGTTGTTCCAAATCCCATCCCATCTGGCCAGATGGGAATGAGATGTCTGGGACTCTGCCAAACTGGGAATTCTCTGCCCAGTTTTCATCGGATTAAGCAGAGGAGAATTCCCAGAAATTCCCTCAACAGCAAATTTCGTAAACATTTGTTTTCCCCACAATCCATGGATTTACCAATGGAAAAATTTTGGAGGGATCCCAACCCTTCCCCAGCTTCCAGCACCTTCCTGAAATTCCAATTTAATTTCTTTTTTTAGGCATAACAAATCTATCCCTTTGGAATATTTATATCACTACTGGGAGCAAGGCCAATTCCAATCCCGAGCCATTCCCAGTTGGGTTGGATAACAGCAGGAGACAGGGAATTCCTGGGGAAGGCGACACATTCCCGAAGAAAATCCACGGGGAGGAGCCAACCCTCTTTTCCTCATTGGAATCCAAGGGACAACAGGGAAACACAACCGTCAGGACAATTTTGGGATCTGTCACCAAATTCCCACTAGGAATGAGCAGGAATCACAATTCCCTAAAAATCAGTGCCTTTCTGAAGTATTTTCCTGACTGGGATCAGGTCCAGATTGAAGCACTTCCAAGAGTTTTCCTCTCAGGACAAAATTCCCCCTTTTTGGGTGTTGCTGTGGAATTTGGTTTTTTGGCCTTTAATTATTTGGATTCCAGGGAGAGGAAAAATTCCTGTGTTTTCCATAAATTTAAAATGCCTCTTCTGCAATTTTTAAAATTTTAGTGGATACCCCTTTTTGCCTGAGAACCCCCAAAAAAATCCCGGGATTTGAGGTGGAGATTCAAAGAAGGAAAGCCAAGATTTAAGGAGCAAACAGAGCTCGAAAGGAGGAAAAATTCCACCTCCCTCCCCAAACCTTTGTTTTCTGAAGTTTTTCTCTTTTTCTGTGGATCTGGAGGAAAAAAATCTGCCAAAAGAATTGGGAAAGGAACAGGTGACGAAGAGCTCTGTGGCTGGGAAGGGCCTCCGGTGATCCAGGGCCTTTCCGACGGAATCAGCGTCACTCCAGCTGCTCTCCCCACGGATTCCTCGGAGCTCTGTGCTCTGGAAATGTCAGCGGAGCTGGCCAGGGTCGATTTTCTGGGAAAGGTCACCATCAAAAAGTGCCTTTTGCCTTTCATTCCAGAAAAAAAAAAAAAAAAAAAAAAGTTGAAATCTTGAGTTGTCCCAACTGGAGAAAGAAATTGTGGGTGGTTTTTAAGGATTATTTGGGAATTCTCACCCTTGGGAGTGGAGTTTTCCGGGTTGTGGAGCTCGGATGAGTTCCAGCCTCCACTTGTACAATTGGACAAAACCTCTTTGAATCCTAGGAATGAACTCTGGGAAATCCCTGGGAAACTGCTCTAAGCCTCTTGGTCTTTGCCTAATCCCAAACTGTGGGAAGGGAAAGTGGAATTTTCCTTTCCCGGAACATCCAACAACTCTGGGAATGTTTCATCTCTCTTTCCAAACAGGCCTGGGAGCGCAGAGCCTTTAGACTTGGATTTGGGATTGCACAAACACAGGGAAAACTGGGAAAATCCTGGCACAGGGAGGAATTCATGAAAGCTAATTTTCCTCACAGTTTGCTCCGGGAGAAATCCAGGCTGGAACGTCATTTCCCTGGGGAAGCTGTCAGGCATGGGAATTTTGGTGCCAGAAGCATCCTGAAATTTTCCTGTAGTTTTGGCAGCTCAGGGAAATATGCAGGGAATGGTCTCCAAAGAACTCGTCCCAAAGCAATAAATTTTAAAATCCGAAAGAACTCATCCCAAACAAATAAATTTAAAAATCACTGGGAAGAGTCAGAACTCCTAAATTCCTAATTTGGATGTTCTGTTTTCCATAGAAATTCCACTTGATTTGGAATTTTCTTCCCATTTGAAGTTTTTTAATCCGTCCGAAACCCATGATTCAGACTCGGAACGAAACATTTTTTTTTTTTCCATTTTGGTTCTCCAAAAATGCTTTGGCTCGGGAGCTCCAAATTGAATTCCTGATTTATTCCAAACTGGAAGTAATGGTCGGTCGCTCCCAGGTCAAATCCGGATCACGGAGGATTCCAGAGGTCAAATATTTGTCCAAGCCGTGACTCAAAAAAACAGGGAGCTGATTTTTCCTAAGGAAACCAACCACAGGAATCACCGGGATTGAGTTTCCTCCAAAGTGTCCCAAGTCCAAACTTTGTCCAAACTTTGTCCAAACACAATCTTAGTCATCCAAAAAAAACAAGGAAAACATCAGAGCAGAGGGAAAAGTGTTCAGTGAATCCCAAATCTCCGTGCCCCGTGCTGGTTCCCATCCCACTTTTCCCAGGAAATTCCATGCGAAGAGAAGGAGAGGAAGCGGCTCCAGCTCTTTTCCTGGATGGCCATTCCTAAAAAGGGCAAGAAAAATGGGAATGGAGAAATTCCCCCCTCATTCCTTCTTTAATTCCAGCTGGGAGCTCCAGCACCTTGGCCATGATATTGTTTTATTCCAGCAGGACGGTCCCAAAAAAGTGGGAATATTCCAGCTCTGAGATTCAATTCCAGCCTCAGTATTCCAGGCAGGGCAGGTTTAGGTTGGACATCAGGGAAAATTTCCTCATGGAAAGGAAATTCCTCACTGGAAGAGGCTCCCGGGGCAGGGATGGAGTCCCCATTCCTGGAGGGATTTAAATCCACGTGGAAGTGGCACTTGGGGACATGGATCAGTGGTGGCCTCGGACTCAGTCCTAGAGGGTTTTTCCAAACTTAATTCCGTAATTTCGGGATCACGGAACTAAATCTTTCCTTTGGACCAGCACAGAGGGTTTGGCGTCTCTTCAATTCCCAGTTTTCCCACTTCATCTCTCCCTAAAAATCCATCCAATCCTTCTGGGAACATTCCCCAGGATTCCCTGGATAGGTCCCAAGCATCCACATGTTCCCACTCCATCCTGGGGACAAAACAAATCATGGAGCGAAGGAAAAGCTGGAAAAGCTGGAGAGGTGGAGCCCTTTGGCTTGGATTTCCCACAAGGAAGGATTTCCCACAGCTAAACTCAATCCCAAGGGAATATTTTTTTATGGAAAAAGGTGATTTCTGTCATGGCAGTTGGAAAAATACGGAATTTTTTACTGTGCAGGCCAGGAGTTCATCCTAAAGGACATTCCTGGTCACTTTTCTGAGGTTTCTCAGCTCTTCAGAGGTTTAAGGGGAGTGAAAAAATTCGGGAATGAAGGAAAATCTCATTTGAGGGAATGGAAGAAATCCTCTTCGAGCCTCTCGGATGAGGGACAGCTTTTCCACCCTCATTTTGGAATTCTGTTTTGGAAACTCCTTCCTTCCAAAGGATATTCCTCATTGAAAACTAGACACTCCTTTATTAAAATAGGGAGGAGGAAATCTTTCCCGAAAAAGAATATTAAATAGAGTTTTTTAAAGGAACAAAATCCCAGGAATTGGGGGATTATTCAAAAAACTGAGATATTTCTTGTTCCAAAAACTGGGATATTTTTGTTCAAACAAACATTCTCAGCCAAAACAGGAATTTTGTCCCAATCCCACTTCCAAGGAGCTCCAAAATCCTTGCCCTGACCCCAAACTGGCAGAAATCATGGAAAAACCTCTGGGATTAGAGGTTTTACCCCAAAATTCCCTTTCCCTGGAATTACAGGACGAACGATCTCACCGCTCCTTTGAACTCTTACACTCCTGGAAAAAAAGGATAAATCGGGAATGGCATCCACCATTCCTTCTCCCGCTTCCCATCTTTCCATGGGACGGAACAAAATCCTCCTCTTGTCCTTGGAATCACAGCCTAAAATCCCACGTTGGGTCGTATCCATGGAATCCACGGATAACAGCACGGGGAGGCCTCAAGCGGGGGTTAATCCATCCCTTTCGCGGCTCCTTCATTCCATCGGCTCATCCTGCCCTTCATCCGCACTCGGGGCTTTATTTTTAACTCCTGCGGAAAGCTCTGGTTTCTTTTCCTCGCTGCTCGGAGATGAAAGTCGGAATTCCGGCCTTATCCGCTTCCAGCCTGGGATGCAGCTGGAATTTTGGGGGCGTTTTTCCCTTTCCTTTTGTCTCCTGCTTGAGTAACTCCTTCCCAAATCTTCCCGATGTGGGAGCATTCCCAGCTCGCTCTTTTCTTGGTGAAGAAAACGGAAAATTCCAAGAATTCCAGCGTTATCCATTTCCAGTCTAGGATGCAGCTGGAATTTTGCGGGGCAATTTTCCCTTTCCTTTTGTCTCCCGCTTGAGTGATTCCTTCTCAAATCTTCCCAATGTGGGAGCATTCCCGGCTTGCTCTTTTCTTGGCAAAGGAAGAGAAAAATCCCAAAAATTCCTGGGTGGAATTTGCCTGGATTCAATCCCTGAGCGCTCCGAGAAAACAAATCCACCCCACAAGAGGAAAACATGGAAAATATCCCCGTTCGGGGCCAGAATCTCTCCAAACTCCCTTTTTCCCCGGAAAAACTGGAGGCACAGCACATTCCCGCCACGCAGGGCTGGGATCCGGCACAAAAGGGAGCTATTCCCTGGATTTTTCCTTGGATTTCGGCGCAGGGACAGGGTTCAGGCAGGGGCCAATCCGTGGATGTGTCAAAATGAGGGATGGCTTTGGGGGTCACCTCTCCTTTGGACTCCAGCGCCGCTTTTCCGTAGGCTGGAAAATTAAGAGGTGGGAAGGAGATTTATTCGTCCCCCCGGCCCGGTAGTTCCTTGTTAGGTTAAATTCCCTGATTTCCGGCTACAAAAGTGCTTGTTAAAATAATCTCCCTGGAAAAATTCCTGTGGGAGCGCTCGATCTTCCCCCAGCCCAGCACTCCCAGGGAATGGAAGGGGCGAGGCGTGAGGGATTTGTGGAAAATCAAACGAACCCCCCCAGGAAAGAGGAGATCGTTCCTAGAAATGTTAGGGAATTCTGCTTGCTCTAGGTGTTTCGGTGGAATTCCAGGATCCCTGCTCCATGCAGGACTCACCTGTTCCTCTTTTATCCGTGAGGATATTCTGCCTTTCCCACCCTCCAAGGCTTTTCCACAGGTAATTCCCATTAATTTTACCTGGCTTGGCAGCAGGAAAATCCATGTGCTCAACATCCTCCCTTTTCCAGGCATTCGGAGGGGCTGATCCCAAAATTTCATTCATCCACATCTCTCAAAATTCCATGGGAATTCTGAGCCAAATCAGACACAAATCTCACCCCAAAAATGAAGATTCCACATGATTATCCCAGTATCCTGCCAGCCCCATTCCCAAAATCCTCCCTCTTCCGACTTTTCCACCCTCTGTGGTCCCATGTTCCTCCCACACGCCACAAATCCACCCAAACTGAACTCACTCCGAGGATACTCCACATTGCCCATCCCGATCTCCCTCCATCCCAAAATTTTGGTCCTCTTCCCGTGTCCCGATCCAGTCTTGGCCTCGGGATGATCCATGGGGAAAATGGGACCTGAGGAGCACATCCCAGGCTGGTTTAACCTCATCATATCCAGGAATTCGGGATTCCCTCCATCCGTGTTTTGGGACGGGAGCTGCACAGCAGAGACCTGGATTGGGATATGCGGCTGCCTTTGAACAGTCCGGACTTTTCCATGCTTTTCATGGAATTGTGGAATGGTTTGGGTTGGAAGGGAATTAAAGATAATCCACCCAATCCATGTTCCACCCCATCCATGGTAAGGGACAATTCCCACCATCCCAGGCTGCTCCAAGCCCCAATGTCCAGCCTGGCCTTGGACACTGCAGGGATCCAGGGGCAGCCACAGCTGCTCTGGCAATTCCAGCCCAGCCCCTCCCCACCCTCCCACACAGCAATTCCTCATTCCCAACATCCCAGCCCAAGCTCCCCTTTCCCACTGGCAAGCCATTCCCTGCCTCCTGTCCCTCCAGCCCTTGTCCCCAGTCCCTCTGCAGCTCTCCTGGAGCCCTTCAGGCCCTGCCAGGGGCTCGCAGCTCTCCCTGTGTCCTTCCCTTCTCCAGGGAACATTCCCAGCTCTCCCACAGCAGAAGAGCTCCAGAATCCTGGAATGGTTTGGGTAAGAAGGGACCTTAAATCCCATCCCATTCCCATTCCCATCCCATCTATGGCAGGGACACCTGCCACTGTCCCAGGCTGCTCCAAGCCCCAGTGTCCAGCCTGGCCTTGGACACTTCCCGGGATTCAGGAGATGAGGATCAATCTCCTTCAGGTTTTCCCTGCAGCTGAGGCCGCACAAACTCATCCCATCCCATGGCTGTGCCGGCGCCTCTCTCCCTTTAATCCCTCCCCTCCTCTTCCCCTTCCCTGCTGCCCCTTCCCAAAAATCCCCGTGCCCCTCGGGCCGCCTGGAACCAAACCCTCCGTGCAGTAACAAATCGCCGGCGCGGTTTCGTCCCGAGCCCGGAGCCGCTCGCACAAAGCTCCCATTGTGCTCCCGGATTATCCCGGCCGCCGGAGCAGGGAAAAAGCCGGGAATGCCGCAGGATGAGCCGGGACCGCGAGGGGAGAGAGCAAAGGGCACATCCCTCCCGTGCCCGGGCGGAGAGAGCGAGCGGAGCCCGGGAGATCCCCCGGGAGCGCCTGTCTTTCCCTCGGAGCGGAGATTGAGGAGCTGCTCGCGGCTCCCAGACATTACATCAGCTCCCGGCCCCTTCCCACCGCTCCCGGGCCTCCCTCCGCTCCCGGAATTCGGCAGCGGATCCGCACCGCCACCGCCACCGCCGCGAACCGAGCCATGAATCACGGCCGGGTCATTCCCGACAAACGGAGGGCGAGGGGGAAGCCATGGCAGGGAAAGCGCCGTGTTCTGCTCGGTGCTGCAGGCAGAAAAAAGCTGCTTTTTCCTCTATTTTTCCCTTTTTTTTCCTCACTTTTTCCCCCTTCTTTTTCCCTCACTTTTTTTCCCTTCCTCCCCTTCCTCATTTTTTCCCCTTTCTCTCCCTTTTTTTTTGCAACTTTTTCCTCCCTTTCCCCTCCTTTTTCGTCTCCCTTTTTTTTCCTTTTCCCCCCTTTTTTCTCCCTTTCCCCCTTTTTCTCCGTTTCCCCCCAACTTTTTCTCCCTTCCCCTCTTTTTCTTCCCTTTTCCTCCCTTTTCTTCCCTTTTTTTCTCCCTTTCCCTCTTTTCTTCCCTTTTTCTCCCTTTTCTTCCCTCATTTCTCCCTTTCCCCCCATTTTCTTACCTTCTTCTCCGTTTTTCCCCCTTTTCTCTCCCTTTTCCCCCTTTTTCTCCCATTTCTCTCTTTTCCTCCCCTTTTCCCCCTTTTTTCCCCATTTTCTCTTCTATTCCCCCTTTCCCCCCGCCCTTTTCTCCCCCCCCCCCTTCCTTTTCTCCCTTTTCTCACCTTTCTTCCCTTTTTTTCCCCTCTTTTAAAACGAGGGACTCGGTGAGGTTTTTGTCCTCGCTTTCCCCCCCCCCCCCCCATTCTTTTTCCTCTCAACCCCTTTTTCCCGATAAACCAAACTCCCAGCTCCCTGATTTTAAACCCAAACAGGATAAAATTCTCCAAATTTTGTCCCAGTTTCGTCCCGGCCCGTGTCCCAAACTGCTCCCGCTGAAGAACAGCACATCCCGCCCCTCGGGGGCAGGAGCGGAACCGCGGAAGGTTTTCTCCCCATTAAGGGTAATTTACAGCCCATTCACAGCTGAGAAAAACAGGGATTGCCCCAGGATCCCGCGGGGAGCAGAGGGATGGTGGGAATTGTGTCCCGGCACTCGCGATTCCAAATTAAAGGAGCTCGAAATGGGATGGGTGTGATTTTGGGGACTTCTCCAGGGTCACCCCTGCCGGGAATCCTCTTAAATCCCATCCCCACCTCCCTCCACGGGGACAATTCCCAGGATTTCTGGGAGATCCGCCTTCCCCGGTTCCTGTGGCTCCGTTTCCACCACTTGAAACCCCTGGAAAAAGATCGGGAATTTCGCCCGACCGCGTTTTCAAAGTTGAAAAGGCGAAGGCTGAGGAGAAGAATCCATTAAGGAAGTTTGATCTTTCCCTGAGGTCCTGTGGTTTGGGAAGAAGGAGGAGGAGGAGGAGGAGGCTCCTTGAAGTGCTCTGTCTTCTGGACAGATTGGGTTTGTTTTTTCCTGTCCCCACGCGAAAAATTTGGGAATAAACCCAGTGTTTGCCTCCAGCTTTCCCCTGGATTGTTCGGGCGCCCAGCGAGCATCCATCAGGCTTTGTCATTCCCAATCCCTGTTTTTACCAGGAAAAGCAACAAATAAAAAACTCCAACTCCCCCCACCCCCGCCAACCTTTTCCCTGTTATTTAAAAACACACCAAAAAAAAAAAAAGTCAGATTTTGGTGCTAAAAATGGCAGATTCGGGGTGGTTATCTCCCGTGGAAAGCCTGACTAATTCCTCTGCTCTGCTGATTTTGGGATGGATCCTTCTTTCCTTCATCTCTGGCTGCCCGGGAAGGAAGAGCTGCCCAGGATCCCTTGAGGCAACATCTGTTTACAGCCCCAGCTCCAAACAATTCCTGATCGCTTCCCAAATTCCCCATGGACCTAGGGCAGCTCCCGAGCTTTGCTCCAGAGCTTCCCAGAACCTCTTCCTCGAAGGGACAGCATTTGGAGGGAATTGCGGGTCTGGCCTTGTAAACAAAGCTCCCAAAAAAAGCAGGAATTCCTTATGGAAAGTGCTCGGGAGCCTGTCAGGGATGAGCCGCAGGGATGCTGCCTCCCCGGCCTGGCCTGCCTTCCCCTCGTCCGCAGCGGTCACGAACCAGGGCTTGGAAGGATCCGTCGGAATCGCGGGGACTTCCAAGAGGAACCGTCGGGAATGGCGCCAGGAGTGCAGCCTGTTCCGTTTATCCCACTTTCCCTTGCTAATGAGGGTGATCCGTGCGGGACAGGAGGCCCCAGAAGGGGCTGACGCTGCCTCCAAACCCAGATTTTAAAAGGATTTTACGGTGATGAACTTCCGTGGCCGGGCGGGTCAAGGAAGGGCACGGCCTGGGAAAAATGGCCATTCCAGGCTTGTTGTTTTCCCTTCGGAAAAGGATGGATGAGGAGTTCTGGAGATGGTTTGTTCATCTGATGTAGGGTGGAAAATCCTCCAAAAAAACCCCCAAAAAAGCAGCCAAAGAGGTTTGTTATGGTATCAATGCCTCTGAGCGGTCTGTGCTTAGGAAGACCCCAAATCCTGGGAATTTCAGGTGTTTTCAAGGATCTGCCCCAATCCCAGGCAGCAGCTGGATCCCAACAATTCCCTCATCCTGAGGATGAGCACGGAAGGAGGGGAGGATCCCCCAGACTGCCAGCTTTGATGATTTTATCGGGAATTTGCAGTTGTCCGTGTTCTTCCTGTCAAACCCCAGCTGTTGGGTTCAGGGGGTGGTGTGAAAAACTTCAGGTTTTGGAAAAAGAAGGAAAAGGAGGAAAAAACATCGAAAGAAGAGGGGGAAATCTGTGATTGGAACAGAAAGAAATCCGAAATGAATAAAATTTTTTGAAGCTCCAAAGCTGGAAGAGAACAGAAATCTGGGAATTCTGGAGGTAATCTCAGGATTGGGAGAGGGGACCTTGGGAGGGACCCTGAGGATCATCTCATTCCAAGGGCAGCCCACACCTTCCATAGACCAGGACGCTCAGGATTCAGTGGAATTTTGGGATGCGGCTCATCCCGGTGCTAAAGCCAACAGCATTCCTGGGGGATGGAGCCATGGAGAACACCAGGGTTATCCATTCCGGCCGATGCCTTTGGGATTTCCCGGGAATCCTGGAGCGAGGGGAGGGGCCGGCAGCTTCGGCAGGTGGCGCTCCTGGCCTGACTAACGCTGGCAATTAGCAAATTAAATTAATTAGGCGGTGATGGGGCCCTTTCACTCCGAGCGTGGTCGGAGCAGCCACGAGAATTCTGGAGGGAATGGAGGGATGTTCCGAAGGAATCCAAAGGAATTTTCCTCCCTCAGCACTGGGATGTTACTCTGGAATGATACATCCCACCCCAAACTGGCAGTGGTGGGGCTGAGTTCCCTTTGGCTCCGTAGTTGTCCCATTTGGATCCCTGCTCATTCCCAGATTTCCCACAGCGGAATCCCAAAGTTCGGTTCCTTTAAATCACTGAATTGTGAGGCAGTGATCCCGTGGTTGTCCTATTTGGATCCCTGCTCATTCCCAGATTTCCCGCAGCAGAATCCCAAAGTTCGGTTCCTTTAAATCATGGAATTGTGGTGCAGTGATCCCGTGGTTTTCCCATTTGGATCCCTGCTCACTCCCTGGTTTCCCACATTCCTGGGATTTTGTCCCCTCCCAGTTTGTGCCACCATTCCAAAGGTGGATTTTGGGCTGGGATCTTTCCATTGGATCTGAGGGAATTCCCGGGTGAGGATGGCACTGCAGGCTCTGGTGCTCTTTATCAGGCCAGGCCTTGGTGCTCATTCCCAGCTCATTCCCGCTGGCTCCAGTAATTTCCTTCCATTCCACACCAAGCTCCCGAGTGAATTCCCGAGCAGTCGATCCCATTTTCCATGACTTCCAGGTGGGAATGGGTGAGGGACAAAGGGAACGAGCCGGGAATTGCCTAATAAAGAGTGCCGGGACCTTCAAATCCAGACTCTCACCCAGGGAATTCTGTAGGATCCAAGGGAAAGATCCCAGCCCAAAGTTCACCACGGGATTGGGAGCATGGACCAGGAAGGTACAGAATCCCAGGAAAAATGGTTGGTGCCCATTCCAAGTCATTCCCGGTGGCTCCAACCATTTCCTTCCATTACACACCAAGCTCCCGAGCGAATTCCTGAGCAGCTGATGCCATGCCCCTGAATTCCAGGTGGGAATGGGTGAGGGACAAGGCTCACAGAGATCTGGGCTGCCGCTCCATTGCCTCATCCCAAAGGAACTGTCCCCATTCCCCATCGGGAGCTGGGAATCATCCCACCCTGGGGACCTGGCTGGGGAGGACATGTCCCTGCACCCTCAGGAATGTCCCTGTGCCCCCGGGAATGTCACCGTGTCTCTGCACCCTCGGGAATGTCACTGTGTCCCTGCACCCTCGGGAATGTCACCGTGTCCCTCTGCACCCTCGGGAATGTCACCGTGTCCCTCTGCCCCTGGGAATGTCACCATGTCCCCGTGCCCCCGGGAATGACACCGTGTCCCTCTGCCCCTGGGAATGTCACTGTGTCCCTGCACCCCCGGGAATATCACCGTGTCCCTGCACGCCCGGGAATGTCACCGTGTCCCCGTGCCCTTGGGAATGTCACCGTGTCCCTGTGCCCTTGGGAATGTCACCGTGTCCCTTTGCCCCTGGGAATGTCACCCTGTCCCTGCGCCCTCGGGAATGTCACTCTGTCTCTCTGCCCCTGGGAATGTCACCGTGTCTCTCTGCCCTCTGGGAATGTCACCCTGTCCCCGTGCTCCTGGGAATGTCACCGTGCCCCCAGGAATGTCACCGTGCCCCTGTGCCCCCGGGAATGTCACCATGTCCCTCTCCCCTGTACTCATCCTCCTCCACGCGCATTTGGAGGCGAGCTCTTAATGGCTCGCTGTTAATTAGCGTGACCTCCGGTTGCCCCGCGAGCACGCCCTTGCCTTTGTCAGCTAATTGGCCGGGCTTTCTCATCTATTATGTAAATGGCCCCGGTCTCTGCGGCGCGGTGGCGTAAGGCTCCGCATTCCTGGGAGCCTGCGCTCCTGGTTCGTGGAATTGCGCTCCTAGCCGCGGGCGAAAACAGCAGCAGCAACAACAAAAAGCAGGCGAGCCTTTGGCTCGGCGTCGGGAGGCTCCAGAGATGAGTTCCAGAAGAAAGTGTTCCGGGCGGGAGTTCAGGGCATGGGCATCGGGAGGAGGCAGGAGACAGCGGGAAAAGCTGGATAATCCTGGCCTTGCGTCACCTCCCGCAGCCCCACGTGCGCAGGTAGGGCTGGGAACGGGGCCAGAGCTTGTCCCGTGTCACATCCCCGGGGAAGGAGAGCAGGAGGGAGGAGCGGCTCTGCCCTTCCCTTCCCTCGGTGCTGGCGCTGCTGAGGCCTCCGGATCCCAACCCTGGGCCGCTCCGTTCGGGAAGGACATGGAGGAGATGGGGAATGGCCAGGGCAGGGAACGGAGCTGGGAAGGGCTGAGCCCCAGGAGCGGCTGAGGGAGCTGGGAAAGGGCTCAGCCTGGAGAAAAGGAGGCTCAGGGGAACCTTGTGGCTCTGCACAGCTCCTGCCAGGAGGGGACAGCCGGGGGGGTCAGGATCAGAACAAGTTCCCAAAAAACAAGGGACAGGACAAGAGGGAATGGCCTCAGGCTATGCTGGGGAGGGCCAGTTTGGACATCAGGAGGAATTTCCTGATGGAAAGGGTGGTCAGGCCCTGGAAGTGCCCAGGGAGGTTTGGAGTGCCCATCCCTTGAGGTGTCCAAGGAATTCCTGGATGTGGTGGGGATGGGCACAGCTTGGACTGGCTGATCCCAGAGGGATTTTCCAACCTCTACGATTCTGCACCAAGGACTGTGCCAGGTGTCCCTCCTGTGCTGGGACCAGCAGAGCTCCTCTCTGAATTCCAAGGTCCCTCATAGCCTTAACCACGGAAGCTTTAGTTTTTTAAGGAAAACCTGGATATTCCAGGAGCTGAGGAGTTCGTGGGGCCAGGAAGTGTCTGTGTGACCGATCTGAGGAATCTCTTCCCATCCACCTCGGGAGACACCACAGCAGGAGGAGGCACCGAGAACCGGGAGGAACCAAAGAATTCCAAAAGAGACCAACAGGATGAGCTTTTCCAAAGGAAACATTCCTGTTTTGGGGTTAAAGATGGCCTAAGTGGATCTTTTCCAGTGTTCCATGTCCCACAAACAGGACAGCTCTGGAGAGGAACCCCAAATGTCCCGGCCGAGCATTGTCCGAGGTGGCTCCCCGGAATATCCGCTGGTATTTTCCAGGAGGAATGCACAGAGGGAGGAAAAACTTCCAAATGATATTTATTCCACAGACAAGCAGAGCTGTAAAACAAACGAGCAAAGTCCCCGCTCCGATAAATCCACTTAGAAATCCAAACCCAGTAGCAGCAGGATAATTTACGTCCCACGGAGAGAGGTCCAGAGGAAAATGGATGAAGTCTCGTATTTGGGCAATAAATCAGATTCCATTAATGGAACCCATCCACAAATTTATAAACACAGCCCAGAGCCCGGGCCGGCCCTCAGCTCCCGGGAAGGAGGGGCTGGAGTGAAAAGGGGGCTCTGATCCATAAAGTCCTTCCTGATAAATCCAGGAAGACAATCTGTGAAAAGATAGCGGGGCTGGATTTATGGCACCTGAACGGGAGCCAGGCGGGAGTAAATCTTGTGTGCTCGGAGAAATAAATCTGGGAATGTTCTCCTCTTCTTCCCTGTCCGGAGAGCCACTCACAAATCCAAGAGCATTTCCAACTCCTCTTTGCTTTGGCCTTCCTGCCTCCGGTCCTGGGAATGCCGAGACTTATGGGATCATGGAATGGGATGGGATGGGTGGGAAGGGACATTAAAAACCGTTGAGTTCCACCCAGGGACACCTCCCTCTGTCCCAGGCTGCTCCAAGCCCCAATGTCCAGCCTGGCCTTGGACACTGCAGGGATCCAGGGGCAGCCACAGCTGCTCTGGTAATTCCAGCCCAGCCCCTCCCCACCCTCCCACACAGCAATTCCTCATTCCCAACATCCCATCTATCCCTGCCCTCTTTTGGTTTAAAATGCATTTCTGGGACAGGACGGTGTAAAACTGGGTCAGATCTCCTTCTTGGGGCAATCCCTGCATTCCTAAAGTCCATTTCATGTCAGATTCTCAGTGTAAAACCCAAAAACTCCAAGGAATTTTATCCAGGACCAGGATACTTAACTATCAGCAGTGCCTGGTCATGCTCCTATTGGAAAAAAATTCTTCCCTGTGAGGCTGGGGAGGGGCTGGGCTGGAATTGCCAGAGCAGCTGTGGCTGCCCCTGGATCCCTGGAGTGTCCAAGGCCAGGCTGGACATTGGGCTTGGAGCAGCCTGGGACAGTGGCAGGTGTCCCTGGATGGGACAGGATGAGCTTTAGGGTCCCTTCAATTCACCTCCATCCCCAATAAAATCATCTGACATTCCAGAGGATCTCAGGATGGTGTGGCTTGGAAAAGACCAACCCTGGAAGGATCTTTAATTCCAACCAGGAATCTTCCTGAAAGATCCTTAATTCCGACCAGGAATCTTCCTGAAAGATCCTTAATTCCGACCAGGCTTGGGCAGTGCCCGGCACAGATAAAACCACTCAAAATCCAACAGGATCTTCCCCAAAACTTGACAAGCAACGAAAGCCCAGGTGGGTGTCAGGGAAAGATGGGAACAACACCAATTATCCTGCACTTTTTGAAGTCCCTCCAGCCCAAACACCGAGGGCTCGGCACAGCTGCGATTCCTTCTGCTTTGCAAACAACCAACCGGAGTTTCCAAAGGGGGAAAAATTCCCTCCCCATCCCATCAGCGCTCGGGAAAGCTGAGGAGAAGCCCCGAATTCCCCGGCTCTGCCTTGTGGGAAGGCTCCTCGGAGCTGCTTGTGGTGCAGCAAAACTCCACAGGGTCCTGAGCTGGGAAGAGCCTCCGCCTCAAAAACATTCCGTAGGGAATTTCCCTGGGGGTATTAGGAATGAAAGGAGTGCTTGCCATGCTCCCCTTGGAATAAATCCCCGTCCGTCCCCGTGAAGCTCCCAGGTGGCAGCTCCAGGTGGATTCCCCAAACCGGAGCTCTGAGGGAATTTCTGGGCATTCCATGGAAGTAATTGTGGATGGAACACGAGGGAATTCCACGCAGAGCACATCCAGCAGGAATTCCCGTTCCTCTGGAAGGTGAAGGAGGGAAAAGGCTCCAGCTGCTGCTCCCTGCTGCCCTTGGAGATTTACAGACACCAGGGAAAAAACGGGAAAAACGGGAAATTGCTGCTTCCTCTTGACCCCATCCTAGCACTGACTCCGCATGGAATCACCCGAATGGAGAATGGGGAATTATTGGATGGAGATTTTCCTTTGAACGGAGAATCCTTAGATGGAGATCTCCGGGAGCTGATGCTGAATGTGCTTTATTCCAGCTTTATTCCAGCTTTATTCCAGCTTTATTCCAACTTTATTCCAGCTTTATTCCAGCTTTATTCCAGCTCTATTCCAGTTTGTTGCTGCAATGGGATGTTCAGGAAGGGTTCCTGGAAGAATTCCTTCCCTGTTATCCCAAAAAATTTATTCCCATGTGCCTAAGACCTCTTTAAAAACTCGTGGAGCCTCAGGGATGGTGCATGAGAGACTGAAGTGGTGGCCAGTCTGTTTTGTCATGGAATCATGGAATGGTTTTCCTTGGAAGGGAATAAAAGATGATCTAATTCCGACCCCAACACTTTCCACCATCCCAGGCTGCTCCAAGCCCCAATGTCCAGCCTGGCCTTGGACACTGCAGGGATCCAGGGGCAGCCACAGCTGCTCTGGCAATTCCAGCCCAGCCCCTCCCCACCCTCCCACACAGCAATTCCTCATTCCCAACATCCCAGCCCAAGCTCCCCTTGCCCACTGGCAAGCCATTCCCTGCCTCCTGTCCCTGCAGCCCTTGTCCCCAGTCCCTCTGCAGCTCTCCTGGAGCCCTTCAGGCCCTGCCAGGGGCTCCGAGCTCTCCCTGTGTCCTTCCCTTCTCCAGGGAACATTCCCAGCTCTCCCAGCCTGCCTCCAGAGCACAGGGGTTCCAGAATCCTGGAATATTTGGGTTGGGGGAGCCCTTAAAGATCACTCAGTCCCACTCAGGGACACCTCCCACTACCCCAGGCTGCTCCAATGCCAATCCATCTTGGCTTTGGACACTGCCAGGATGGGAGACTTCTCTGGGAACACCTCCCATGGAGTCAGAGCCTTTCCGCCCTTCCCAGGGCAAGGGAAGAGCTTTAAATCCATGAAATCCATCAGAATTCCTTGCCCATTCCCCACAGCTCCCATTCCCCCGTGTGGAACAAGAGGCCACAGCTCTGCTGGATCCAAGAGGAGAATTCCATCAGGCTCCACCGAGCAGGGAATGTTTCCTGAGGAGCTGCCGCAGGCTTTGCCATCAATTTTCCAAACTGTTGGGGAGGATGAAATAGGAAAGTCTGATAAATATGATTACCTGGCAAAAGATGCTGAGAATATGGAAACGATAAGAGAAATTGAAATGAAGACAAGTTTTGAAATACCAAACCTCAGTTACTGAACAACTGGAAAAACAATGGCATGGCCACCGAAGGCTCACCACCCTCTCTGATTGAACAGTCCCACTCCTTGATTAAACAATTCCCCTCTTTGATTAAACAATCCTCTCTGCTTGCAGACAGGTCCAAGGGTCAGAGCAGACCCTACCAACTCAGCATAAGGTCCAAAAAGCAGTTTTTAGAGTTTAAAATATAACACCATATGGTAATACAAGGATGCTCATAGGCTGTATGTAAATGGTGTAGGATTTGTAGCTTGTTCTAGATTGGTTAGTGAAAATTAGAATATTCAGCACAGAACATGATTTATTGTACTGCAAGCGAGAACCACGATATTCTGTATTCTGTATTTCTGTATTTCCCGTATCCTGTACTTCTCTCTCTCTCTCTCTCTCACCTCTCCGACCTGCCCTGGGCAGCGCCTGGCGGTTCCTGGCAGGTCTCTTACCCCCATGCTCTTTATCTTAATAAACCTCATGCTCTAAGACTAAAATCCAGAAGTCTCTCATCTCTGTCCTGGCTGTCTGAAGCACCCACACCACAGACGGCAATCCTGGAGAACCAAATCCTACACCAAACCCGCCTTGAAAGCGCTCCATGGATTCCTCTGGAATGGGGCGCGTTAGGAAAGGATTTTGGCCGCGGATGAAAATTCCGTTGCGACTTGACTGGAATTTAATCCCGACAGGGCACAGGGGATCAGCTCCCGTTTTTCCCCAGGGATAAAAATCTGTTTTTCTTTGCGCACGCCTTTCTCCACGACACCAAAGGCAAATTCTGGCAGCGGAATAATCCAAAGGTGGGGGAGCTTGGGAGCGACGAACAAGGATTAAAATCTTCTTTGTAGAGGAATTTCATCACCAAATCCCTGCCTTTCCCAGCTGAAAATCCATCAGGGATTGTCTGAAATGCTTTGATGAGGTGCCCTGGATTGGGCTTGGAATTCCGGAGGCATTACCTGGGATAGAGGTGAGGGAATTGCACAAAGCGGTTGGAAAATTGAATTGGGATTAAAATTTAATTCCTCTTCTTCACTTTTCCCAGAGCTCGGTGGAGCTGTGGGAAGATTTCCCTTATCCCAAGGGAAATTTTCCATTATCTTCCCCCCGAAAATTGAATGTGTTTTGGGAGAGATGTCTTGAAATTTTAATGTCTTTTCGTTATTTTTGAGATATCTGCAAATTTTATATTTATTTAATTTTAAATTAAAATTACTAAATTCATTTAAATTGAAATTAAAACTATTACAGTTATTTAAATTCATTTAAATTTTAATTTTAATTTTAGATTTTTTTTTTACATTTTAGTTTTCATTCTAAATATTTTAAACACATCAACTGAAAAAAGGGAGTTGATAAGGGAAAGAAATAGTGGGAAAATCCATCCTTTTTATCATGGAATGATTAAGGAATGGACCTCAAATATTTACTCCCAACCCCAGATTTCTCCAGATATTCCCAATTACAGTACTTAGGCACATAAAAATTAAAAATAGCTCCAATTATTCCTCACACTCGGGATTTTGTGGATTTCTGAGGTATCCCGAATTTTCCTTGTCCTTTTGGAAGGAATTGGCTCTGTGGGTGGAAGTCCAAGGGACACTTTTGGGATATTGGTCACTTTGGAAAACAGGGAATTTTGTCCCTGTGTCAGAGCATTTCCTATGAGTTTTCCCATTCCTTGGGACCTGGAATATTTAGAATATCAGTGGGAAGGGCTTTCAAAGATTCAGGCTTGTGTCCATATTTTCATATCCATTCATTTTGAGGGATGAATTAGGTGGAAAATAAAGATTTTCACCTTAAAATTCGGGCTGGGACCTTTTCCCTTCCTAAAAAAAGCCTAAAAATTATTTTTCCTATAAAACCAAAAGAGGAAAAGAGCAAAGGAATGGGAATTTTCCCTGTAGGATTCTCCCACAGAATTAAACCTTTGCTTTTGCATCCCACGGTTTCAAGACAAGTTGAATCCCAAATATTCTCTCTTGGGATTCTATCTGCGCTCTGACCTGAAATTCTATTTTTTGCGGATTTCTAAAACGCTTTTTTCAGTGGAAAAGCTTTAATTTGAGACCCGGCCTGGGGCAGCAGTTGCTCACGTGGCTCTGGTTGACTCAGGCAAACATTTTTCCACCCGGTGGGGTCTGTCTGGGATCCAGCAGTAATTTCCCAATGATTATCCTGAGGAAAACATAAATTTCCGGGGGGGGGGGAATGTTGCAATCCTGGTGGAGAGGTCAAGCACGGACAGGGCAGTTCTGGAGGTGGTGACTGAGCAGAAAATCCTCTTCGGATTGTGCTGGAGCATCCAGGGACAAGTTTGGAATTTTTAGGGAAGGAGACGGAGGCTGGGAAGCTCTGGGAAATCTTGGGATTAAGAGGGGATAACGTGGATCCAAATCCACGTAAACAGCGGGAATTTCGTCAGCTGGGGTGGTTGAAGTGAGGACAAAGCAGCCGGAGGTGAAACGGGGACGAGGTTTAAATCCTGGGATGGATGGGAGGTTGGGAATTTCCATCCTGGAATCTGGGATGTCTCCAGGGACAAACTGTCCTGCAGGAATTCGGCTGAGCTCTCCCGGATCTGCTGGGTTTGGAGCGGGATTTGGCTCTGGAGGAGGAGGAGGAATTTTTTGGTTTGGAAGGGTTTTGTTGCACCCGGAGGAATGGAGGGTGTGAGTCCAAAATTCAGTTTAACCAACGGAAGTGTTGTGGGAAAACTTCTCGGGGATGTTGGGAATACCACAGGATTAACGTTCTCATGGGATCATGGAATATCCTGAATGGGATGGGATCCACAGGATCACGGATCCAACTCCTTCCCTGCTCAGGACAATCCCAACAATCCCACCCTCTGCATCCCTGGGAGCTCTGGCAGCCTCGGGAATGTGATCATTCCCTGGGGAACCTTTTCCCAATATCCACCCAAACCTCCCCTGGAATACCTCCAGCTGTTTGTCTCTGGAAAATTCAGAGTTTCCTTCACTTTTTTTTTTTTTTTAAGGAGCATTTTCCTTGAGATGCTCAAAGCATCCAGGTGTTTTTCCTTTTTCCCCACTTTTTTTCCCCCCCAGTATATCAATGTCTTATTTTCTCTTCCCAAAAAGGTAAAACCCTTTTTGGCTGTGTCCATACCAGGAAATTATCCATAAAATATCCATGCGGGATGTGAATTTTCTCTCATCCTGAAGCCACCAGGCCCAGGGCAGCAGAATTCCACATTTTTGGGCTCTCGGAGTCTTATTTTCTCTTCCCAAAAAGGTAAAATCCTTTTTGGCTGTGTCCAGACCAGGAAATTATCCATAAAATATCCATGCTGGATGTGAATTTTCTCTCATCCTGAAGCCACCAGGCCAATTTCCACATTTTTGGGCTCTCGGGGTTGTTGGGAATGTTCTCTGGTGGGATCCAGAGTGGTTGAGGTGAAGCAAATCCAGAGGATTCAGAGCTGCCTCATGATGAGCATTAGGATTTGCCGTCTGATTCCTGAGGGATTCATTCGGGGAATGAATTCCAAAAAGAGGGAAAATCACCCTGGATTGACACAGATCCATTCCTTAGCCGTGAACCGGCAGAGGCAACCCCCAGGAATCTTTTCCTGAGGAAAAAACCACATTTTTGGTGGTTTTTTTTTTTTTTTTTCTCAGGTCAGGTCCCTGGCTGGGCTCCATCGGAAGTTTGCCAATGCCAGGGAATTATTCTGCTTTTTACCAGCTGGGATCCGGGCCAAGGATGTGGAGTTGTTCACTTGTTCCGGTGGAAAAGAGGATGGATTTGAACTGCTCCAGGTGTTTAAAAAGGAAAAATTGGAATATTCCCTCTCTCTGAAGCCTCCAGATTCTGGATTCCTACAGAGACAGCGGGAAAAAGTGGATCTGTGGTTACGGTGGGACAAATCCAGGGAAAGGTCGCGTTCGAAGGTGAATTATTTGGGATTTGCAGGTTATTTCCACTTTCTCCAGTGGAATTCAGGCCTGGCAGGAATCATCCTTGTCCTGTTTTCTGGCACAGCTGGGACAGTGGCCTGTCCTCTCCTCAGCAGGGGAACAAAAAATTTGGGACACAGCATCTCCTTCCTGGGTGGGAATCCCTGAAGGAAAATGGAATTTTTGGAGCTCCACATCTTCAGTTCCTTGGGGTTTTCTGCCTCCCCAAAGGATGATCCCAGAGCCTTTTCTGTTCCTGGGGAAGCTCCTGGATCTCCTGAATGTGAAGGGATTAATTCCTGACTTACACCCATTTTTAGGGTGTCAGTGCATGATTTTTCCAACTAAAATGAGTGAGGAGTGGAGATCCAGGGCCTCGAAATGTGAATTTTTCAGGAATGAGTCCGAGAAAAAGACCAAAAACAGATGAGCAGATAAATTCTGACATTTCAGGACCTGCTGGAAGATCCGAGGGCTCAAGGGCTCCTCATCGAGGAACTCATTAAATGCCAGATCCGTTCGCTGTCATTCCTGCCCCTGCTATTTCGGGATGCGTGGAAATATCAGAAAAACAATGTCAGGAAACCAAGGACAGTTCCGAAGCGCTGCTGGAGCTGGGGCTGGGCAGCTCCAGGGGATCCAATCCCACCTGGGGAGCGGCAGGTTTGTCCTGGGAAGCCTCCATGAGATCCATCCCGGCTGGACTCTGGTTTGGGATGAACATCTGCTCCCAGAGATCCCAAAAAACTACGGCAGGGCTTCCATTTCCGACATTCCTCCAGTTCAGCCCTCGAATTCCAAGGGCCACAAAACCTTGGATCTATTTTCAACCGTATTTCCCATTTTTTTCATGGAAAAGGTTCTCCAGCTCTGGATTTCTTCTGCAGGTGAGGAATTGCTGGCTGCTTTCCTGTGTCCCAGAGGAGGGAAAGGACCCTGGCAGTTGGAATTGTTGGAATTAAGCTCCAATTTCCCAATTTTCTGTGTCATTTTCAGACCATTACCGCTCCATCCCAGGAACAGCCCTCACAATTCCGATTCCCTGAGCAGGGACACGGATCTCGGGCTTGGAGGGGCTGAGGGTTTCATTCCCTGTGTCAGCGCAGACCTTTCCAAAGGATTTTTCTCAGAATCTTCCCTTCCCTGGCACAGGAAAAGCACCTCCAAGCCCTCGTTCTTTGCATTGTTAGCTGAAGTAAAAATAAAGAAAATTTTTTTAAAAACCCAAACACTTTTTAAGAGTTTTTTTCTGCCATCCTTGGTTTTTGTGCTGGACTTCGAGGTGTGACACCAGAATGAATCCAAACTGCCCTAGAATTTTGCTGGAATTGCCTGAGCTTCCCAGGAGGACAGGAGAACATGAGCAGCTCTCCTGGTCCAGGGAATTTGCTGCTGGTTAAAGGATAATGGGGGGAAAATTTGGGATCCTGGTGGATTACATTTATGGTGGAGGAAAAGAGGGAGGAGAAGCTTTCTAGATCTCCATTCCCCAAAACAGGAGAATTTCCTCATTTTCTGGAGAGCTGTGCCAGCATGGAAATGCGGGAATTCAGGCTCTGGGAACTGCGCTTGGGAATTGGGAACACTTTTCCTCAAGAGGCCATCGTTTGGGGGTCGCAAGGAGCTTTGGGAATTCCCAGCGATGGAGAAGGGATGGAACCAGGAATTCTTGTCCCTCTCACCCAGCTGAGGGTTTGCTCTGCCCAGGGATGGGCATTGGGGACCTCAATATCCAATGAGTGAAAGGAGAAATAATCCCAGAATCACTGAATGGTTTGGATTGGGAGAGACCTTAAATCCCATCAAATCCCATCCCATCCCATCCCGTCCCGTCCCATCCCATCCCATCCCATCCATTCCATGGCAGGGACACCTCCCACTGTCCCAGGAGCTCCAAGCCCCAATGTCCAGCCTGGCCTGGGACACTGCAGGGATCCAGGGGCAGCCACAGCTGCTCTGGCAATTCCAGCCCAGCCCCTCCCCACCCTCCCACACAGCAATTCCTCATTGCCAACATCCCAGCCCAAGCTCCCCTTGCCCACTGGCAAGCCATTCCCTGCCTCCTGTCCCTCCAGCCCTTGTCCCCAGTCCCTCTGCAGCTCTCCTGGAGCCCTTCAGGCCCTGCCAGGGGCTCGCAGCTCTCCCTGTGTCCTTCCCTTCTCCAGGGAACATTCCCAGCTCTCCCAGCCTGCCTCCAGAGCACAGGGGCTCCAGCCCTGCAGCAGCTCCGGGGCCTCCTCTGGACTCACTCCACACCCAACATTCCTCTTTCTTTGGGGACATTTTCCTTGTAGCTCAGCCTGCTCACGTTGGGCCTCCCCGTAAATCCACACCATTGAATTTGGGGAAATGCAAGGACTTTTCCAGGTCACCCAGAGATGGGAACAGCCCTTTGCCGTGGGGCTCCCACCCCCAGCTCTCTGCCAAGGGCTCGGGAGATGATTCCTCTTTTCTCCCTCCTGGAGCTGCTCTGACTCCTCCACACGGAGCAGACACAACTTCCTTGGTCCCATTCCCACAGCAGCAACTGCCGCCTTTGGCTCGGCTTCAAAAAGGCTCCCTAGGTGCTAAAATCCCACAGAACTGGCAGGAATCAGAGCCCAAAATGGTGTTTTTTTAGAGCTGGATCTCAGTCTCTGCTCGGAGGCTCTGTCTTGTTGCTCCTGGCGCTGGTGGGAGGCTCCAAAGGTTCCGAGATTGGGGTTTTTTTGGGGAAAAGATAAGAGGCTCTGTCTGTTGTGTCTCCCAGCTGGTTATCCAGGCTCCAAACAGACTCCGGCAAATTGCTGTGGCTTTTCCTGCTCGGAGCGAGGCAGGGTCACCGGGATGAGCCTCACTGGATTTCTTTCCCACGTCACTCGTTGGGTGAGGATGGAAAACTCATTTTCCCACTTACAGGGAGGGATGTGGCGATGGAAAGTGGCTCTGCCTCATCACCAGATCCTCCCTTCTCTTTTGGGGGGAATGAGCTCTTGATCTGGCACAGGGATGAGGGAATTCCATCCTTCTCCTGGCAGGATGGGGCAGCCAGGTGGGATTTGGGATCTTATCCCAGCGAACAGCAGGACAAGACGGAACAGCCTCAAGCTGTGGCAGGGGAGGCTCAGGGTGGACATCAGGAGGAATTTCCTCATGGAAATTCTTGAGAAGCATTGGAAGTGCCCAGGGAGGTTTGGAGTGCCCATCCCTGGAGGTGTCCAAGGAATTCCTGGGTGTGGCACTCAGGGACAAGGTGGAGATTGGGCGCAGGCTGGACTTGGTGACCTTGGAGATCTTTTCCAGCCCCAATAATTCCATGAAGCAGGTGAGATCCCTGTGGTTCACACCTTGCTCCTGGGACATCCTGGCCTGGAGGATGTGAGGCCTCCAAGATCCACCTTCCCTTTCCCATGGGAGCAGGAAAGGAGCAGAGGGTTTGGAAGGTTCCCAGTGCCAGGAACATCCATCCTAAGGGAACTGCACCCGGACACCAATCCCGGATTGCTGAGACAACTGTGCTCTGTGAGGTCTTTTCAGAAAGCAGAGATCTGGACTTGGATCTGGGAAAGATCAGGCTTTAGGTTTGAGCAGCCTGGTTTGGTGGAAGGCAGGAATTGGAATGAGAGGAGCTTTAAGGTCCTTTCCAAGCCAAACCACTCCATGATTTTTATTCCATAATTTTTATTGGATGGTGGTGGGTGACGATTGAGATGGCAGTGGGTGATGTTTGGCTGATGGTTTGGGATGGTGGTGGCGATGTTTGAGATGTTGGGTAATGTTTGGGTGGTGGGTGATGGTTTGGGTGGTGGTGGGGGATGGTTTGGGAGGTGGATGATGGTTTGGGTGGTGGGTGATGTTGGAGATGTTGGATGATGTTTGGATGGTGGGTGATGGTTTGGATGGTGCTGGGTGATGGTTTGGGTGATGGTTTGGGTGGTGGTGGGTGATGGTTTGGGTGGTCAGTGATGGTTTGGGTGGTGGTGGGTGATGGTTTGGGTGGTCAGTGATGGTTTGGGTGGTCAGTGATGGTTTGGGTGGTGGCCAGTGATGTTTGGATGGTGGTCAGTGATGTTTGGGTGGTGGTCAGTGATGTTTGGGTGGTGGTCAGTGATGTTTGGGCGGTGGATGATGGTTTGGGTGGTGGTCAGTGATGTTTGGGTGGTGGTCATTGATGTTTGGGCGGTGGTCAATGATGTTTGGGTGGTGGTCAATGATGTTTGGGTGGTGGTCAGTGATGTTTGGGTGGTGGTCAGTGATGTTTGGGTGGTGGTCAGTGATGTTTGGGCGGTGGGTGATGGTTTGGGCGGTGGTCAGTGATGTTTGGGTGGTGGTCAGTGATGTTTGGGTGGTGGTCATTGATGTTTGGGCGGTGGGTGATGGTTTGGGCGGTGGTCAGTGATGTTTGGGTGGTGGTCAGTGATGTTTGGATATTCCAGGGGACACCTGGAGCTCCAGGGGCCTCAGGGTCTGTCCCAGTCCTGTGTGCTGAGCTCCGTGGTGAGGCTGGACCCTCCCGAAAATCCGAACAAATCCACCTCCACCACCCCGTCCTTCCTCCCGCTCCGAACCCGCCTTTGGTGTCCCGGCACGGGGCAGGTTCCCCCTGAGGGATTTTGGGAAGAGGAGCTGTTCCAGGAATTCCCGAGGGATCAGGAGCCGATAACCCCGAGCGCGTGACGATCCGGGAGGGCTCTCCCGGGTTTTGGGGTTTTGGCACAGCCCTAATCTCTGATCTCGCGTGCGGTTTCCTTCCCCACATGGAGCACAGCTGGGGCAGGAGCCCGATGAGCGGGAATGGGAAAAGGGGAGGGAAAAGGGAGGAATTTGGGGAGGGTGGGAGGGATCCAACGTGCCGAGCTCCAGCTGCGATTCCCGGGAAATCAATTAGCCCGCGTGGGGCGGGGCCCTTGGCAAAGCGCGGGACCGGGAGGAAAACATCCCAAAAAGGATGCGGAGGGAGGCGCTGGGGGAGCTGGGGGTGAATGGATTTGTCCGTGGGGGATGATCCCAGGAGTTCCAGCAGGAGCCGGTAGGCAAAACCTGGGATTTTGGGAAGCAGGCTGCTAATTAGGGCGAGCAGGAGACAGAGCGAGTAGCTTTGTTTGTGGGAGAGGGAGATGCTTCCCAAAAGGTTCAGCTGGAGCCGGCAGGGAAAGTTTGGGATTTGGGAAGCAGGCTGCTAATTGAAGGGATCAGGAGACCACATTCATCCCGTGCTGGAAAATCTCATCCAGGATTTGTGGTCAGCAGTGGCAAAGGTTGGGAAAATCCACATTTGGAATCTCCTTGGCAGTTTGGAAACTCTGGTAGTGTCAGATGGAGCATTTAGGGTTTTTTTCCCTGAGGTTTCAGTTCCCTCCCAGAAGTCTGGAAGGCCTGAATTCTCCATCCTACTCCTTTGGGAATATGTCTAGAGGTGCTGTGCTCCTGCTGTTGCTCCATGTGGAAATGGAGCACGTGGGAAAAGCCTTTGGATGGACACTCAGCATGGGCTGGGTTGGATTTAGGGATCTTCCCTTTCCTTTCCCTCCTCCTTGGAGTGCGCAATTATTCTAAATTAAATAAATCTTTGGGTCCAGGTCCCTCCCTTCCCAGTCAGATCCCTCCATTCCCAGTCAGATCCCTCCATTCCCAGTCAGACCCCTCTCCCCGCTTTGGAGTGGTTTCTAATGGAATTTTTGGGATGTGACTCGCTGCTTCGGGAGAGGGACAGCTGCTGGCAGGGACTGTCCCCATGGAATGTCCCATCCCAAGTGGGGCTTGTGTGGAGAGCAGGATTAGGGAAAACCTGGCCTTGCCCTTGGCCTTGTCCTGCTGGGGTTGCTCCCCCAGAATTTTGGGAATTTTTCTGCTGGCACAAAGTGGGGAATGTGATTTAGGGTCTGTTGGACATTTGGTGATCCCGACTACCAAATTCCTGCTCCCGAACCAGTTTGAAGGGACAACAGAGCTGGGATCGGTGCCAGAGGAGTGGATCCCACTGCTTCGGGGTCACGTCTATGACCCTGAGCCTTCCTTCCCAAAAAAGGGAACTGAACCCCCATTCCCACGGGAATTGCTCAGAGCACAGGTTTGGGGTTTCCTCATCCTTCCGCTGGAATGGTGCCCTGGGGACAAGGTGGGAGGAAGCTCCAGGACGCCAGGAACCTCTCCCTGTGGTGCTCCAAACCCCGTGGAGCTCTGGAGAGGAGGGACCTGGAAGGGAGGCCTCAGCTCCTGTGTCCCAGCAGGAATTCCTGTGTCCCAGCAGGAATTTCGGTTTCCTCAGGCTCTGGAGCGAGGTTTGAACTCCCATACAAAGCTTGAAAATTGGGAAACAGCCCCTCAGGGTTTGGGACTTCCATGGATCAGCTTCTCTGCCATCCCTGTCGGAATGGTGGCCATGCGCTTGGAAGTGTCCTCACACCTTAATCTGCCTCTTTATTCCCAAAACATCCTTTCAAGATTTTTCCTGTGCATCTCCCCAGCTTGTAGGGTTTGTCTGGTCTTCTCATTTTCTCCCTGAGTTTGTTCCTCTTGTTAAATTCCCCCAAAACTTTTCCTAGGGTCTCCCAAATGCTTCCTCTTACTAAATTCCCCTAGGACTTTTCATAGGATCTTCCAAGCTTCTGCTGGGATGGCTCCTCTTGTTAAATTCTCCAAGAACTTTTTGTAGGATCTTCCAAATGGTTCCTCTTAATAAATTCCCCTGGAACTTTTTCTAGGATTTCCCAAACTGCTGCTGGGATGGTTCCTCTTGTTAAATTCCCCCAAAACTTTTCCTAGAATCTCCCAAATGGTTCCTCTTGCTGAATTCCCCTAGGACTTGTTCTAGGATCTTCCAAACTGCTCTTTGGATGGTTCCTCTTGTTAAATTCCCCTAGGACTTTTTCTAGAATCTTCCAAGTGTTTCCTCTGATTAAATTCCCCAATAACTTTTCCTAGGATCTTCCAAAGCTCTGCTTGGATAGATTGTCTGATTAAATTCCCTGAGAACTTTTCCTAGAATCTTCTAAATGGTTCCTCTTAATAAATTCCCCTGGAATTTTTCCTAGAATCTCCCAAACTGCTGCTGGGATGGTTCCTCTTGTTAAATTCCCCCAAAACTTTTTCTAGGATCTTCCAAATGGTTCCTCTGATTAAATTCCCCTAGAACTTTTTCTGGGATCTCCCAAACCTCTGCTTGGGTGAATCCTCTGATTAAATTCCCCTAGAACTTTTCCTAGGATCTTCCAAGTGTTTCCTCTGATTAAATTCTGTGAGAAATTTTCCTAGAATCTTCCAAATGGTTCCTCTCATTAAATTCCTCTAGAACTTTTTCTGGGATATTCCAAACCTCTGCTTGGATGGATCCTCTGATTAAATTCCCCAAGAACTTTTCCTAGGATTTTCGAAACCTCTGCTTGGATGGATCCTCTGATTAAATTCCCCTGCAACATTTTCTAGGATCTTCCCAACTCTGCTTGGATGGATCCTGGGAGATGCTGTCCTGAGCCAACAGTTGGGCAGAAGAAGGGGAAGTGTGTGCACGTGGCAGGGAGAGGGAGAGGACTCGGGAATGAGATCCCGATGCCGTGATAGTGTCCCTGTGGGAGACGGATTGTTCCGGGGGTGTGAGAAAGGAATATTTGGAAGCACGTGGGTGTGAGGTGTGTGTGAGACTGAGCTTTCCTTTCCCTCCCCACACTCTGTGAACCTTTCGGGGTGTTCAAACAGGGCCCAGTGCCCGAAATAATCCACCCATCCCGAAAAGTTCAGGGTTTGCTCCTGTGCCTCGGCACAGGTTTGGTGCCCAGGGGTGTTTGGGGTATTCCAAATCCCTCTCCTCACTCTGCAGCCTCCCCTCCATCTTCCGAGGGATGGACAAGTGGAACATCTCTGATGTCTCCTCCACCACTTCCCACTGCATTCCCGGAAAGCCATGGAAGGGCCAACCGGACATCCACGGGCTGGAGGTGACGTCACAAACTCCCAGAAAAGAGTGGAATTGTCCCCGTTTTTATGTCATTGTGACAGGCTTGGTTATTTTCCCCTTCCAGAGTGCTCCTAAATCCACCTAAACCTTCAGTGGATTTAAGGCAAGGGCAGCACGTGGAGCACGGGAATCCTTTTGATCCCAAAAAGTGCTGGCATCCCTGCGAGGGGATGGGGATTCTCCTGCTGTCAGCACTTCCCCTCACCAGTCCCGACATGTGCAGGCTCAGGTCCCTTTTCCCTGGGGAAAGGGCCAAGCCACATCTCCCACCTGGAGCCATGCGGCGGCAGGTGCATCTCTGCACCCGTTTTTTCCCTGTTTTGGGAAAGCCATCCCGCCTGGCCGAGGGAAAACTGGGATTCAGTGGGTCAGCAAGAAAGAACAAGCAAGGCTGGCTGTGCTGGCGCTCCGGGAAATTCACCCCGGAGCCTCTGGAGCGGCCGGAGCTCCAGCTCCAAGGGCTGTGGATGTGTTTGGAAATGAAACAAGCCCTGGTGCTGGCGACTGGAATTCAGGTCTCCCCACTCCCAGGGGAGTGTCCCGATCCCAAGGCTCCGGAGTCATGCTCACTCTTGCCCTCTGGAGCTTCAGGCTTGGATTTGATGTAATTTTTTTTTCCTTGCTGAGGAGCTTCTCCCAAAATAAGAGGGGTGAGCCCCTTTCCAGCTCCGCTGTCGGGAAGGGCAGGCAGGATTTGGAGGATTTCTGCCTCCAGCGTCAGAGGGAGCTGGGCTGGGGCTTCCCAGATCCAGGGAGTGCTCGCTGGCATTTCAGTTGTTATTTGGGAAGGGATTGCAGGAGTTTTGCCTCCCACTCCTGCACATTTTGGGAATCTGCTGGATGTGGAGCATGGGCTGGGAGCACCCATGGACCAGGCCTGGGTGGCACCACCAGGGAGGGACACAGGACATGGACTGGGAAACCTCTGACCGTGTCCTGATGCTTTGGGGTTGGGAATTTTGACTAAAAATTGAGGTTTTCCGCAGACTGCGTTGCCCCCGGGGTGACGCAGCAGGTGAGCCGGGGTGTGAGAGTGAAATCTTGGATATCCGTGGATAAACACACTGGATTTGGCCATGCAGAGCCTTGTGGGAGAGTGTTCTTCCTGGTGATTTATCCTGGCAGTCTCCAAAGGCGGCCAGCCTTCGGAGAGGCCCCTTGGAAAGCAGCAGGGCCTGAAGCCTGGCAGGAAAATCCACCGCGGAGCCCTAAACAGGAAAGCTTTGATATTCCTGGCGTTGGGAATGGCGAGCAAGGAGAGGCTGATGCACACAACTCCCGCTGAGCTCAGTGCTCCCACATCCCCTCTGGTTTTAAAAGCTTTTCTAGCAGACCCTAAATCCCTCAGGATCTCTCTCCCGACCCTGCCGGCGCTGAGCTCCCCTCTGGAATCCCAGAGGGTCCCCAGCTCTGCTGCCGCCACTCCCCTGAGTTCTTGCTGTGTCCTGAGCGTTGAGTCGGTGCCTGTGGGCAAATCACTTCCACCTCTGTAGGATCTGGCCATAAACTGGGGTTAATAACCCCAAATTACCAACCTGTGAGGATTAATGAGCTCGGCCCGGCCCGGCCCTTTGAAGGCAGGAGGCATTCCAGGAGCACCGGGCCATTATTGCCGAGTGTGGTTTTCATCTCGGCCTAGTTTCACTTACAAATTGGAGTTCTGCTCCCTTTGCACTGCACGGCACTAATTAGGCAGGCAAGGGAGGAAATAAAGGTTTCCAGTGTTGGAAACCAGTTAATTTTAGGGTGCTTTGCTTTAATTGCGTCTGCAAAGACATCGGGAAAACATGTAATGAGCTGAGAACGCTTGAACTCGGCTTTTATTGGTCCCTAAACCCTTGCTTCTGCTAAGTCACAAAATGCCAGTAAAAAAGTGGAGAACTTGACCTCTCTTATTTTTAATTTTTTTTTGGGGAATGCCGAGGTGAAATAATTCCTCCTCATCCCGTTTCATGTCGCCCTCCTCCCCCATAAATCCCGGAGCACTCCGCAGACGAGGGCGCGGCGCTCGCCCCTCTCGTTCGTTCGGGAAACACAAAGCCGAGGGAGGTGCTGGGATTTGCCCAGGGTCGCGTAAATGAGGCTTTGGCCATGTGGCGATCCAGGAAAACAGGTGGAGAGCACGCCATGGACACTTACCTCATTTCCAGGCTTGTTTTCCCTTCAGCCAATTCCTGTGGATTTCAGCTGGTTTTGGCCTGGTGGGTTTGAAGGGAAGCTCTGCCGGGGTTAGTTGGACTGGGATCTGTCTGGCTCCGGCTCGGAAAGGATGTGGAGCTGCTGGAGAGATCCACAAGAGGCACCAGGGAGAGCAGAGGGATGGAGCAGCTCTGCTGGGAGGCAAGGCTGGGAGAGTTGGGAAGGTCCAGCCTGGAGAGGAGAAGCTTCGGGGTGACCGAATTCAGTGCCTGAAGGAGCTGCAGGAAAAATGGAGAGAGACTTTGGACAAGGCATGGAGGGACAGGACACAGGGAATGGCCTCCCACTGCCAGAGGGCAGGGATGGATGGGATATTGGGGAGGAATTCTTCCCTGTGAGGATGGGGAGGCCCTGGGGAATAAAACTGAGAAACCCCATGTGTGTTGGTTTAGATTTCCTGGGATTCGCAGAAGCTGGCAGAGGAAGCAGGCAGGAGAACCCAAGATGGCGAAAGGAGAAACTTTATTTACAGAAACTTCTTTATATGTCCATTAATAATCTAGCAACTATTGGTCAGCAGGGAATCCACCTCCTAAAACCATTGCTCACAGCTATACAACACCTAGTACCAAACACAGAGATTAAGAAAGTACAGAAATGCAGCTTATCTCTATTCTCCATGAGAAAGAAGAGAAAGATTTCCAAAACAGTGCAGCTACACAGGTGGGATCTTTGGGGAAAACACCCGGAACAGCAGGACTGGGGAGAGCTGTGGTTTGGCTCAAGGAGGTTCTGGGGGATGAATTGGGGGTGGATGTGGTGCTGGGAGCATCAGAGAGCCATGGCCATCCTCCCTCAGGCTCCAGAAAGATCTGGGAACACCTCTGGAATTGCTGGACCAGTTTGCAGCTGACTGGGAGCTTCTTGGAGATGGTGGTTTGGCTGTGGCAAACACAAAGAAGGGAAGGTTTTAGGGTAATTTGTAGGAATTTTAGGATCCAGACATTCTGGGATTTCTCTCAAGCTCTCCAGAGAGTTCCTGAGTGACCAGAGCGTGTTTGTCATGTGCAGAGTGGGATCATGGATTGGTTTGGGTTGGGAGGGACCTAAAGCTCATCTGGTCCCATCCCCTGCCATGGGACAACTTCCACCATCCCAGGGTGCTCCAAGCCCTGTCCAACCTGGCCTGGGACACTTCCAGGGATGGGACATCATGTCCTGGACTGGATTTGCATGGAAATGAGGGAAAATGAAGGTGTCTTCAGATGGTGTTGTTCCACCCTTGCCTCTCCTTGTCCTGGGATTCCTGGGGGAATTGGTGGGATAGTCCTGGTCCCCCCTGGAGGGATAGGACACACTGTCCTTGCTGGGTTCAGAAACCTCGGCTATTTTATGGCACCATCTTCACCCTCAGTTCAAATATGGAATAATTTCTGACTGAAAATCCAGCAGAGGCTCAGGGGCATTCCCGTGTGCAGGAAGCGTGGTCATTTCATGGGAACGGTCATTTTGTCAGGCTTTTCCAGGAAAGCTCCCTTGCCTTTGGTCCTGAGACAAAGCTCTTTGTGAGGTTTTTTTGTGCTTTGGGTTGTTTCAGAAATGTATTTAATTTTTAAGGCACTCAGAGTAGATCCTGATGAGAATTAAACAGGTTGTTCCACCTGGAGAAAGGAAGGACACAGGGAGAGCTGCGAGCCCCTGGCAGGACCTGAAGGGCTCCAGGAGAGCTGCAGAGGGACTGGGGACAAGGGCTGGAGGGACAGGAGGCAGGGAATGGCTTGGCAGTGGGCAAGGGGAGCTTGGGCTGGGATGTTGGGAATGAGGAATTGCTGTGTGGGAGGGTGGGGAGGGGCTGGGCTGGAATTGCCAGAGCAGCTGTGGCTGCCCCTGGATCCCTGCAGTGTCCAAGGCCAGGCTGGACATTGGGGCTTGGAGCCCCTGGGACAGTGGAGGTGTCCCTGCCATGGCTGGGGTGGCACTGGATGAATTTTAAATTCTGTTCCCACCCAACCCTTTCCAGGATTCAGGGATTAGGGTCACCCCAGAGCCACGCACTTCACTTCGGGAAATCCCAGCAGTCCGGGCGCTTCCAAAGGGTGCCATGCCTCTTCTCCATGTCTTCGGGAATGCAGGGAAGGCTGCGCAGCCCTGCGGCAGCCCCGGGGCTCGGCGGGGCAGCCCCCGCGGCTCTCGGTACCATGGACAGCGCTGGGACGGCCCCGCCACTAGCGGGGACCCGGCGGGTCCCACCCCGGTCCCTTCCCCTCCCGGAGCCCCTGGTGGGACATTGTCCCCGCTCTGCTTCGTGCCCGCAGCCCTTCGGAAGTTTTCCCGCAGTAGCAGCTTTTATTTTTCCTAGATTAGCTGTGGAAAATCCATAAAATCCACCCGAATTTAGGAGGGCAGGGTGGGTACCTGCACCCCTTACACTGACACGTGTGGGGTTGATCGTCTGCGGCAGGAAAAAAGGAGATTTTCCTCCAGAAGCAGAGATTCTGATTCTTAAAACCCCATAAGGATCTGTGTCCCTGATTCTCTGCAGGGATGTGGAACGAGAGGAAGAAAAACCTAAAATAAGAGGCATTTTTTGGAAAGGGGATTCCACCCAACCAGGGAAGGTGCGGCTGCCCCTGGATCCCTGGAAGTGTCCCAGGCCAGGTTGGACACTGGGGTTTGGAGCAGCCTGGGACAGTGGGAAGTGTGGAATAGGGGGTGGAACGAGAAGATCTCTAAGGTCCTTCCACATTCTGCAGCTGTTTTCTGGAGGTGGGAATCTCCTGGGAATTCTCTCCCTAAAGGTTCAAGGGCAGGTCATGGAGCTCGTTCTGGGAGCAGAGGGAGTTTCCTTCCGTGGAATCCCCTCGGCTCACCGGGACAAAGGAGTACTGGGAGCAGATCCGTGACATCTTTCAGGGACAAAGGAATGCTGGGAGCAGATCGGTGACATCTTTCAGGGACAAAGGAGTGCTGGGATTAGATCTGTGACATCTTTCAGGGACAAAGGAGTGCTGGGATTAGATCTGTGACATCTTTCAGGGACAAAGGAGTGCTGGGAGCAGATCCATGACATCTTTCAGGGACAAAGGAATGCTGGGAGCAGATCCATGACATCTTTCAGGGACAAAGGAGTGCTGGGAGCAGATCCGTGACATCTTTCAGGGACAAAGGAGTGCTGGGATTAGATCTGTGACATCTTTCTGGTCTGACCCCTCTAATTTAATGTACGGAACAGCTCCACCTTGGAGCCTGGGGAGCACAGAGTGTCAGGAGATTTAATCCCAGCTTAGTCGGGAGCTCAAAAGAGCTTAAACTGCAAAACCTCTGGTGAGGATCCCACCTCTGAGTGCTGTTCAGCTCCAGCCGGGATCAGGACACAGGTGCTGAGCGCAGGGAATCGAGGACATCAAAGGAGCAGCTCTGCAAAACCCGGGAGCGCTCAGATTCCTGAGGAACTCGTTCAGCCTCTTGGAAACACGGAGGGGAGAAAAGAGGTGCCAGGCCCTCAGCGAAGCTCTGGAGATGACCCAGATCTCACCCGGGCCTGAGGGATTTCAAGGTGGAGATCTGTGCTGAGCTGGGCTTTTCACACCAGGCAGACACTTGGCCACCAGCTCGGTGATTCCGTGGGGGTGAATCCCGGTGGAGTCGGATTTAAAGGGATATTTTTGAATTTAAAGGGAAAACCTGCGCCTGAAAATCAGTGGTTGTGGGGTCTGGTGGTTTGCTGTGACCAAAATTCTATTCCTGGCCTTGTCTGCAGCTTTAGTCAGGGTGGAGAGGTGGCTCTAAGGCCGAGGAGGTCCATGGGGGACGGACAAGGCGATTTAGGGGATGGACAAGATGATTTTGGGATGGTTGTCCTGGGAGGGGTCAGCGCTGTGGATCAGGTGCTGGGAGGATGTAGAGCCATGGGATGGTTTGGGGTGGAAGGGACCTTAAATCCCATCCAGTGCCACCCCAGCCATGGCAGGGACACCTCCACTGTCCCAGGCTGCTCCAAGCCCCAATGTCCAGCCTGGCCTTGGACACTGCAGGGATCCAGGGGCAGCCACAGCTGCTCTGGCAATTCCAGCCCAGCCCCTCCCCACCCTCCCAGACAGCAATTCCTCATTCCCAACATCCCATCTAATCCATCCCATCTCAGCAGCTTGAGATGGCAGCTTGATGCCATTCTCCCTTGTCCCACCACTCCAATTCCTGATGAAGAGCCCCTCTCCAGCCTCCCTGGAGGCCCCTTCAGATCCTGGAAGGACATCATGAAACATTTGCTCTGTATTTCAGAAATGCCTGGAGATCCCATCAAAAATCATGTGGAATGTCCTAATTCCAGTGGAAGGTGTCCCTGCCCATCACAGGAGCAGGAACGAGATGGTCTTTAAGGTCCCTTCCATTCCTAACAATTCCATGATTCCCTGGTCATGGCCAGGTTGTGTTTGGTGCTGGACAAACACTAACTCTTTGTTCTGAGATGTTTGTCATCCGCAGAGGGACAGAATAAGGGCTGGATCATGGATAATTCCCTTTCTCCGTTGGGAAGTGGTCTGGGGTCTGCCATATCCTGTCCTTCCAAACTGAGGAATGACGGAGGAGAATGAGTTGGATCTCCCAATCTGTTGGAATCCAGGACCCTCTGGATTAGGACAACCAGAGCTGTCCAGCTTTCCTGGGCTGCACACTGGTCCTGGATATGGGGAAAAGATGGTCCTGGGAGAGATTTTTTCCCCGTGTTTGATGCAGGAATGAGAGAGGATGTGGTGATCCTGGGAACAATGAGTTCTTGGATTCTTCAATCCTCTGGAGCTGAGGGAACTGGCAGGGATCTGCTCTGGAAGACAGCAGGGAAAAGAGACGTGGAAAACCCTAAGCCAGGAAGATCTCATCTGGACTCTGCCATGGAAGAATCTCCCATCACCTCCTTGCCGAGGAGTCTCCCAATTCCTCCCAATTCCTCCCAATCCATTGACTGCTCTCCTGCGTCCCCAGAGCTTTCCTTGGGTCCCACTGGGTGCTGCTGGGGATTGGGCAATCCTGGATCCACCATTCCATGGGACCTTGGGGACAGGCTCCCTGCGTGCCGGGACACGCCGCCCCAAAACTGTTTCTCCCTGCGAGTTTCCCACAGCCAGAGGAATTCCTTGCCGGAGCCACACCTGCCGCGAACTGGTTTAACACCAGTTTGTTAAACGGGAGAAGCCGATCGGGACTGGAACCTGGTGGAAAACACCCGGCCCAGCCCAACCCGAACATCTGCACCTCGGGCAAAAGTTCCCTCGGCACAGGAGGTGACAAATGTCACCTCCAGCGCTTCCAACGTGCCCATTCCACGCTGGGGAAGGGAGCTGGGACCCACGGGAGGAATCCCATGGAGAATCCCAGAGCTGGATTGAGGAACTCTGAAGGAATGGGATGAAAATCATTCCTTGGTAGAAAACTGGGATGAATCCAAGCTCCAAAGCCCCTCTGGAAGTCTTGGGTGGGTTTAAAGCTTGTCAACAAATCCACCCTCTTTGTTTTTTACTCGGAACAAGTTTTTCCAGGTCTGGAAGTATCCCAAGTGAGAGAAAAAAAAAAAGAAAAAAAAAAGAAAAATTCTCTCAGCTGTTGAAAGACTCCTGGGAACACCTTTGAGAGGTTTTAGTATTGTTTATGCTGAGCCTGAAAACAAAACCTGGGCTGGTTTTGGTTTTAAACCAAGCCTAAAATTTAGGGAATTTTAGGTTCAAAATCTTCCTCTTGAAAAATGGTTTTACCCCATAGGATCAAAAATATTCCTGATTATCAGTTGAGAAAATAGAATGAAGTAAATTATATTTTCTTTGTTGCCTTTCCCAAGTAAATCTTTCCTGCTTAATTTTTCAATTTCAGATGATTTTTTTAGATTGAATTCCGATCTTTTGCAAAGGTTACATTTTACAAACTGGAATTAAGGATTTCCTCCAACTCGATTCCATGAAATTATTTCCTCTTGTTGATTTTTTTCCACCTGAAAAAAAATGGAAGAGGTTGGGTTATCTGGGGTTATTTTTGAAGGGTATGATCCCATGGAATTGCCAGAGCAGCTGTGGCTGCCCCTGGATCCCTGCAGTGTCCAAGGCCAGGCTGGACACTGGGGCTTGGAGCAGCCTGGGACAGTGGCAGGTGTCCCTGCCCATGGTGGGAATGGGATGGGATTTAAGATCCTTTCCCTCCCAAACCATTCCCTGATAATTCTGTGGTCACACCCTGATCCCTCTGCAATCTCCATCAGGATTCCTTAGGCTGTTGATGGCCAAAAAACTGGGAGAAGGCACCCAGGGAATGTTTGTCCTGTGCTTCTCCTGCATCCTTTTCCCTTCATTTGGAAGAAGCTGAAATTCCAGCACTAACCAAAAAAAGACGGAGTTTTTTTGGAAAAAGATGGAAAAAGGACCTGGAGTTTTCCTGATGAGTAAGGAATGAGTGGACATGGCAGGGAACGGCACAATTCCTTATCCTGCGTCCCAACAAACCTCCAGCCACTCGAGATGGGGGCAAATCCCAGTGCTCCCATTCCTTGGCTCCCTTCATCATTGCCAAGAGCTTCCCTGTTTTTTTGGGAAGGGAGGGATTTTCCACCTCCTTTTCCCTTCAGGAGCACTTTGGGATGTCCCATCTGGGAGCAGGCCCTTTGGATTCTCCCACTTCCTCCCACTTGTGCTGGTGAAACTCTCCCTGATTTTGGCCCAGGGCCACCCGAAACCTCAGAGTGGCAAAACAGCGGAGAACTCCGGAGCGGAATCCCACGGGAATGAAAGGGAGGACCCAGCGTGGAGTCCGGAGCCGTGTGGGGCAAGGCATGGAGATCTGGAATGAGGGATTGAGGTGTAGGTTTTGGCACGAGCTCCTGGAATTCTGCAGGATGCTGGATCCTAGGGAAACGGGAGAAGCTCCGGAGCCCCTGGAGCTGCCTGTGTGTGCTCAGATCCAGCAGCGGGGCTGGATTCCGTTCCCAGGTGGGAATCTCCCCTTTCCCCGTTTGCAGCTGGATCGGGAATGTGTCCCTGCTGAGCTCCCCTGCAGGTGAACGCTCAGCCCTGTCCCAGGTGAATGAGTAATCCCAGGATTTGAGGAACAGGATGGAACTGCTGGGGGGCGTTTGTGTCCTAAGGAAAACCTCTGGAATTCCGGAGTTAGCGCCAGGAGGGATGGATACTCGAGGGAGCCCATATTCCCACTGGCCGTGGTGTAAATCCTGTCTCCCACCACGCTGGCTCTGGGAATTTGAGTCAGGCTCCCCGTGGCCATGTCCATGATCCACCCATCAGGAAAATCATTCCATGGGAACACCAGACGGGGATTCACAGGCCTTTATGTCCATACAAACAGCGATGGAGGCATTGCAGGATAAATAGGAAAGAACTTGTGGAACTGAAGCCAGGTCTCGTTCCTGAACCATCCCGGTGGATTTGGGAATGGTCCTTGTGCCACACAGGAGCTCTGAGTTGGTTAAAACCCCCCGGGGCAATCAGATTTAATCACTTTTGGAATCATCTCCCTCGCTTTTCCATGACCCTTTGGAATTTAAATTCGCCCTGGCTCTGACTCATCCGTGTCTGGGCTGTGCCTGGAACTGGGTCAGGCTGCGAGAGAGGTCCCCGCGGTTGCTTTCCCTGCTCCAGGCTTTCTGTGGGGAAGGATCTGGAGCAGGGGTCAAAAATCAGGAATTTTTTTACTGGAATTGGGACCCGGGAAATAATCAGAGGTTTAAAAGCAAACAGGAATCCTGCTGGTGCTGGGGCAAGGGAGGAGGGGATGGAGCAGAGAAACGAAATCATGGAATCGTGGAATGGTTTGAGCAGGAGGGGACCTTAAATCCCATCCTGTTCCAACCTCATCCATGGCAGGGACACCTCCCACTGTCCCAGGCTGCTCCAAGCCCCAATGTCCAGCCTGGCCTTGGACACTGCAGGGATCCAGGGGCAGCCACAGCTGCTCTGGCAATTCCAGCCCAGCCCCTCCCCACCCTCCCAGACAGCAATTCCTCATTCCCAAAATCCCACCCAAATCTCCGATTTTCCAATGTGAAGCCATTCCCCCTTGTCCCAGCACTCCAGGCCTTAACCAAAATCTCTCTCCATCCTTCCTGTCCCTTCCCTTCAGGTCCTGGAAGGCCACAAGGAGCTCACGGCTCTCTGAGCAGGGTCCTTGCAGCTAAACCAGGGCTCCCAGGGCTTTGGGAACAGCTTGGGAAGGAGGAAGAGCCCCCCTGGAACTGAGAACTCCAGGAAGTTCCTGATTTCCCCGGGAACTTTATCTGCTGGCTCCCCCTGCCATCCGCTGGGACAGGTTTTCTTTAAATTTAATAAGTGTTGAATTGGGATAAATAAAGAAGAATTTTTTTCCAGTGAGGGTGGAAAAACCCCTGGGAGATGTCCCTCAGAGAGGTGGTGGATGCCCCAAACCTGGGAACACCCAAGGCCAGGCTGGATCTGGTGGAAGATGTCCCTGCAGAGGAGTTAGGCGGGAGGAGCTTGAAAGATCCTTCACATCCCAAACAATTCCATGATTCCGAGCTGGGCTGAAGCTCTCCTCACTCTGGGAATTGTTCTGGAATGATTTCCTCCTGCCTGGAGCACCGACACCTGCCTGGAGGTGACCTTGCCTTCCAAAGTGTTCTGTCCCTTCAGGCCCAACTCTGCCGCTGGAGGACACGGCTTTGGGGACAATGGGGCTTTGGGGACAATGGGGCTTTGGGGACAATGGGGCTTTGGGGATAATGGGGCTTTGGGGACAGTGGGGTTTTGGGGACAATGGGGCTTTGGGGACAATGGGGCTTTAGGGACAGTGGGGCTTTGGGGACAATGGGGCTTTGGGGACAGTGGGGTTTTGGGGACAATGGGGCTTTGGGGACAATGGGGCTTTAGGGACAATGGGGCTTTGGGGACAATGGGGCTTTGGGGACAGTGGGGCTTTGGGGACAATGGGGCTTTGGGGACAGTGGGGCTTCAGGGACAATGGGGCTTTGGGGACAACGAGGCTTTGGGGACAATGGGGCTTCAGGGACAACGCGGCTTTGGGGACAATGGGGCTCCTGGGCCAGGAATGCAGTCTGGGAGAGTCCCTGGGAGTCGGGAAGGCAGCAATTAAAGAGCTTGGAGGAGGTGACAGCAGGCCCTGATTTGGATGGAGCCTCTGGAAGCTCTGCTCCGTGTGGGATCGCGGCCTCGTGTTGGAACGTGCCTTGACCCCGGGCCCGCGGTGCCTCCAGGGAATGCTGAGTCCGGGAACTCCTCGGGATTTGGGCCGGTGGACCCACCCTGAGATGGATCAGATAGGGAGAGCGAGCGAGACAAAGATCTGATGCAAGAGCTGACCTCACAGGGGTGCTGACTTCCCCAAGGATTTTTTTTTCCTCGTTTTTTTCCTTCTCTTTGATGGTTCTTTGCAAAGCTTTCCCACAGCTCTGGGTGGGTTTGGTCACTCTGGAAATGCTGATGGTGCCAAAACTCAGGATTTGTGTCCCTGGGATGTGTCCTTGGGGTGTCCTGGGCAGGACCAGGAGCTGGACTAGATGAGCCTTGGGGGTCCTTCCACTCAGGACATTAAGGGATTCTGGAATATAAATCTCCTGTGCAGAGTTCTGCACCCTAGGTTTATGTTTGGCCCACACCACAAAAAATCTGTGCCTCTGGCTCATGTTTTGAGGCAAAAAGGAGATACTTAGAGAAATTTTCTCTCAGTGCAGCTCCTCGTTTGCTGAGGATCATCCTTTCTTAGGATATTTTCCTTTGGATCATCCTTTTTTTTTGGCTATTTTCTCTGGGTCATCCTTTCTCAGGCTACTTTTCTGTGGATCATTCATTCTTAGGATATTTTTCTGTGGCTCATCCTTTTTTAGGATATTTTCTGTGGGTCATTCTCAGTCCCCATCCTGGAAGGTGTCCGAGGAATTCCTGGAGGTGGCACTCAGTGCCAAGGTGGGGCTCAGGCACAGCTCGGCCTCGCTGACCATGGAGGGCTTTTCCAACCTCAGGGATTATTCTGGGATTGTGTGAGATGGGATACGAAGGGGAAATCCTTCCCTGTGAGGGTGGGGAGGCCCTGAAATGGAATTCCCAGAGCAGCTGTGGCTGCCCCTGGATCCCCTGGAAGTGTCCAAGGCCAGGTTGGATCCACCTGGGACAGTGGGAAGGCTGGAATGGGATGAGTTTTAGGTCCCTTTCTGGCCCAAACCATCCCAGAATTCTGGGATTCTCTAATTCCCCAGCTGCAGCTCCTCTCTTCACTTCAGGGCAGCAAATCATAAAAAAAAAAATCATAACAATAGTAACAACCCAGACCTGATTCCATCTGTGGCACCCAGCAGGCCGGGAGGTGTCTCCCCGTGGCTCCGATTTTATTCCCTGAGCATTTGTGCTGGAAAAAGCCGGAGCCAGGTCGGGTTTTATGGATGGCTCCCAGCAAAGGGAAGGAATGAAGCCATCGGGGTGGCTCCACCCGGCCATAAATCTTTTATGCATCGGCGGCAGAGAAAGACCAAACAACATTGGATTTGCAAGTCCCAGGCCATGCCAGAGGTGGGACCAGGCTCCTGTTTTCCAGGGCAGGAAAATTTTGGGGTTTGCTGAAGGTCAGAGAGGAGACACTGAGCCCAAAGTCCCTTTGTTGTGGGAAATGTCCCTTTCAGGGCACTCCCTGGGTTTTATCCCTGCCAAAAAGCTGTTTCTGTCCCTCCAAAGCATCTTTAGATCCCTGTTTTCCTCGTGGATGGTGATCTCTGCCCTGTGGTACCTGTGCCGGGAGCGAAGGATGAACCAGGGATGGAGATGGGATTTGGGGTCAAGGAATGGTTTGGGTGGGAAGGGTTTTTAAAGATCCTTTTTCCACCCCAGCCATGGCAGGGACAGCTCCCACTGTCCCAGGCTGCTCCAAGCCCCAATGTCCAGCCTGGCCTTGGACACTGCAGGGATCCAGGGGCAGCCACAGCTGCTCTGGCAATTCCAGCCCAGCCCCTCCCCACCCTCCCAGACAGCAATTCCTTCCTAAAATCCAACCTAAACCTTCCCTCCGCCAGCTTGAAGCCCTTTCCCCTTTCCCCATCACTCCATGCCCGCAGGAAAAATCCCTCTCCAGCCTCCCTCAGGCTCCTGGGGGCTCCGAGCTCCCCATCCCAGGATCGCAAAGCTTCCAGGGAGAACAGGGAACGAGGATTCAGCAATCCCGGGAGCTCCGCTGATTTATGGCCGCGGAGAGAACGGGGCCGGAGGGATCCCAGCTCCCTTTGGGGCCGGAGCAGACGGGCAGGGGGGGTCAGCCGGGGCTCGGGGCAGTCTGGAGCTGCCGAGATGGGGGGCACGACCCCCCTGGAGCCGGCGGTGCCACCGAGTCTGGCTGGACTCGGCGGAAATCGTGGATTTGCAGCTCCAACGGGAACCGGGATGCGCCCGGGAGCTGCGGGCGGCTGGGACAGCACGGGGGGTGAGGACAGGGGGATTGGGGGTGCAGGGGGTGGGGATAGGGGGTTTGGGGGCACAGGGGGTGAGGAGAGGGGGATTGGGAGCACAGAGGGGTGGGGACAGGGGGATTAGGGGCATGGGGGGAAGGAGAGGAGGTTTAGGGGCAGAAGGGTGTGAGGAGATGGAGTTTAGGGGCACA
Source organism: Acanthornis magna (assembly GCA_036785705.1). Lineage (NCBI taxonomy): Eukaryota > Metazoa > Chordata > Aves > Passeriformes > Acanthizidae > Acanthornis > Acanthornis magna. The sequence continues at coordinate 122,574 of JAWUZG010000847.1, forward strand.
GAGAGTTTAGGGGCACGGGGGGGAGGACAGGGGGTTTGGGGGCAGAAGGGGGTGTGGAAAGGGGGATTAGGGGCACAGGGGGTGGGGAAAGGAGGTTTAAGGGGACATGGGGTGAGGAGAAGGGGTTTTAAGGGCACGGGGGGTGAGGAGAAGGGTTTAGGGGCACAGGGGGGTGGAGAGAGGGTTTAGGGGGACAGGGGGTGTAGGAGCACAATGGGGGAGGAGAGAGGGATTAGGGGCAACAGGGGGTTTAGGGTACGGGCAGTGAGGAAAGGGGGATTAGGGGCACATGGGTGAGGAGAGGGTTTTAGGGTACGGGGGAGTGAGGAGAAGGGGTTTGGGGGTACAGGGGGTGAGGAAAGGAGGTTTTAGGGGCACAGGGGGAAGGAGAGGGGATTAGGGGCACAGGGGGGAAGGAGAGGGGGATTAGGGCACGGGGGGGTGAGGAGAGGGGGTTTGGGGGTACAGGGGGTGAAGGAGAGCAGGTTTTAGGGGTACGGGGGTGAGGAGAGAGGGTTTAGGGTATGGGGAGTGAGGAAAGGGGGATTAGGGGCACAGAGGGTGAGGAGAGGGGTTTAGGGGTACAGGGGGTGAGGAGAGGGAGTTTAGGGGCAGAGAGGGTTTAGGGGTACAGGGGGTGAGGAGAGCGGGTTTTAGGGCACAGGGGGTTTGGGGCACAGGGGATTTGAGGTGGCAGGGACATTCCCAAGGCAGGACGTGCCCCAGGTGCTGACAGGGAATTCAGGGAAGGGGAAAAAGCATCCCCAGCTCCCTCCTTGGGAAAATTCCCCCCTGCTGCAGAATGGGAAGGCGAATCCCACCTGCTCGTCCTAAATCCCCTTTCCCTCACTCTCGGCGTTCTCGGGCGCCGCTCCCCGCGGAGGAGGGCGGGCAGGTGCGGAAGGAGCGCGGGTGACACTCCCGATAAACAAAGCCACCCAACTTTTACTTTTCCCTTCCGTAAACGAAGCGGGAGCCGGGGCCGGGCAGGAATGCGGCTCCCGATTCCTGTTCCCTAACGAGCTCGGGGGCGGGGGTTGGCCAGAGCTGTCCTTGGGATGACAGCGCTTCCCACTTCCCACCTTTTACCTGCGGCAGCGCTGGGTAAACATCCCTGCAGCTCCTGGCAGCGGCAGCCGCGCTGCGCTTTGATCTCCGGGAGGGGTTGGGAGAAGGGAGATAAGGATGGAGATAAGGAAACCTGATCCCGCCCGGGGGAGCGGAGCTGCGGATCCCGGCAGGATCGGTGTCGCTGCCGCGGCTGTGACCTCCCGGCGGTGACCTCTCCGTGCTGGCCTTGATCCTGACTTCTGGAAGTGGCTTGGGACAGTCCCACGGCTCTGCCGGTGCCGCTGGGCTGCGCTGGGATCTGCCCGAGGGATCAAAGAATCCCAGGATGGCTTGGGTTGGAAGGGACCTTAAAGATCCCATCCCACCCCAGCCCTGGCAGGGACACCTGCCACTGTCCCAGGGTGATCCAAGCCCCAATGTCCAGCCTGGCCTGGGACACTGCAGGGATCCAGGGGCAGCCACAGCTGCTCTGGCAATTCCAGCCCAGCCCCCTCCCCACCCTCCCACACAGCAATTCCTCATTCCCAACATCCCAGCCCAAGCTCCCCTTGCCCACTGGCAAGCCATTCCCTGCCTCCTGTCCCTGCAGCCCTTGTCCCCAGTCCCTCTGCAGCTCTCCTGGAGCCCTTCAGGCCCTGCCAGGGGCTCGCAGCTCTCCCTGGAGCCTTCCCTTCTCCAGGTTTGTGTTGGAAGGGACCTAAATCCCATCTCATTCTAACCCCAACACCTCCCACCATCCCAGGCTGCTCCAAGCCCCAATGTCCAGCCTGGCCTTGGACACTCCAGGGATCCAGGGGCAGCCACAGCCATGGGCCATGGAAGTGGCAGGAAGGTTCCCTGGAGCAGTGCCAAGGATTTGTCTCCTTGGGGCCACCTCACTCCTTGCCCTCCTTCCCTCGGCACTCCCCGGGGGTTGTGGCACCTCCCGTAGTTCCCTAAAATTCCACCATCGCCCTGTGGTGACCTTTTGTCCCCTCATTTCCTGCAGGGGTGTGGCAGTGGCCGAGCCGGTTCCGGGCAGGACCGGGAGCAGGAGGAGATGCCAATGGCAGGGGCAGGACACGTCCGGGATTGTCCCAGCTCCGGTGGCTTCTCCACATGGAATGTGCAGCCATGGAGGAGCCCCGGCTCTGCCAGAGGTGCCATGGGGGACACTCCAGGATGGGGCGAGCTCCAGGTGGATAGAAAGGTGGAGAGAGCCTGTTGGGAAGGGCCTGGAGCGCCAGGAGACAGGGAATGGCTTCCCAGTGCCAGAGGGCAGGGATGGATGGGATATTGGGAAGGGATTGGTCCCTGGGAGGGTGGGGAGGCCCTGGCACAGCTTTGGTTGGACTCAGGGTTTCATTAGCGCTGGGT
>JAWUZG010000848.1:0-136058 GCA_036785705.1 Acanthornis magna
CCAGGTGACCCCCACGGCAATGTCCACCACCCTGGGGACCTCCATGACCACCCTAGGGTCTCCTGCAACCACTCAGGAGACCCCCACACCACCAACCACCACCCAGGAGACCTCCACAGAACCCACCACCACCCTGGGGACCACCACGATGACCCAAGGGACCTCCGTGACCACCCTCGGGACCCCCACAGCGATGTCCACCACCACCCTTGGGACCTCCTCAAGCACCCAGGGGACCCCCACGGCAACGTCCACCACCTTGGGGACCTCCACTATGACCCAAGGGACCTCCACGACCACCCAGGAGACCCCCACCACCACCCTGGGGACCTCCACGACCACCCGTGGGACCACCATGACCACCGAAGGGACATCCACCACCACCCCAGGGACCGCCACAACCACCCCAGGGACATCCACCACCACCCCAGGGACTACCACGACCACCCAGGTGACATCCGTGACCACCCAAGGGACCTCCACAACCACCCAGGGGACACCCACAACACCCAGCACCACCCAAGGGACCTCCACCACCACTTTGGAGACCAGCACTGTCACCCTGGAGACCACCACCACCACCCTGGGGACCTCCATGACATCCACGACCAGCCAGGGGACACCCACAGCACCCACCGCCACTCCAGGGACCACCACCATGACCACCCTAGGGAGCACCACCACCACTCTGGGGCCCCCCTCCACCACTCTGGAGACCACCACGACCACCCAGGTGACCCCCACGGCACCCACCACCACCCCAGGGACCTCTATAACCACCCAAGGGACATCCACCACTACCCCAGGGACCACCACGACCACCCAGGTGACATCCGTGACCACCCAAGGGACCTCCACCACCACTTTGGAGACCAGCACTGCCACCCTGGAGACCACCACAACCACCCAAGGGACCTCCACAACCACCCCGGGGACATCCACCACCACTCCAGGGACCATCACAACCACCCTGGAGACCACCACCACCAGCCCGGGGACCTCCATGACATCCATGACCACCCAAGGGACCTCCACAACCACCCAGGGGACACCCACAGCACCCACCGCCACTCCAGGGACCACCACCATGACCACCCTAGGGAGCACCACCACCACTCTGGAGACCCCCACCACCACCATAGGGACCCCCACGACCACCCAGGGAACACCCACAGCATCTACCACCACTCCAGGGACCTCTACAACCACCCAAGGGACCCCCATGACCACCGAAGGGACATCCACCACCACCTTAGGGACCCCCACGACCACCCTGGGGACCCCCACGGCACCCACCACCACCCCAGGGACCTCTATAACCACCCAAGGGACATCCACCACCACCCCAGGGACCACCACGACCACCCAGGTGACATCCGTGACCACCCAAGGGACCTCCACCACCACTTTGGAGACCAGCACTGCCACACTGGAGACCACCACAACCACCCCGGGGACATCCACCACCACTCCAGGGACCACCACAACCACCCTGGAGACCACCACCACCAGCCCGGGGACCTCCATGACAGCCATGACCACCCAAAGGACCTCCACCACCACTTTGGAGACCAGCACTGTCACCCTGGAGACCACCACCACCACCCTGGGGACCTCCATGACATCCACGACCACCCAGGGGACACCCACAGCATCTGCCACCACTCCAGGGACCACCACAACCACCCAAGGGACTACCATGACCACCCAGGGGACATCCACCACCACCCCAGGGACCACCACAACCACCCAGGTGACATCTGTGACCACCCAAGGGACCTCCACGACCACCCAGGGGACACCCACAGCACCCACCACCACCCAAGGGACCTCCACCACCACTTTGGAGACCACCACAACCACCCCGGGGACCACCACCACCACCCCGGGGACCTCCATGACATCCATGACCACCCAAGGGACCTCCACGACCACCCAGGGGACACCCACAGCACCCACTGCCACTCCAGGGACCACCACCATGACCACCCTAGGGAGCACCACCACCACTCTGGAGACCACCATGACCACCCAGCTGACATCCATGACCACCCAAGGGACCTCCATGACCACCGAAGGAACATCCACCACCACCTCAGGGACCCCCACGACCACCCTGGGGACCCCCACGGCATCCACCACCCCCCAAGGGACCTCCACCACCACTCTTGAGACCCCCACCACCACTCTGGAGACCACCACGACCACCCAGGTGACCCCCACGGCACCCACCACCACTCAAGGAACTTCCACAACCACCCAAGGGACATCAACCACCACCCCAGGGACCACCACGACCACTCAGGTGACATCCACGACCACCCAGGGAACACCCACAGCATCCACCACCACTCCAGGGACCACCACCATGACCACCCTGGGGAGCACCACCACCACTCTGGAGACCACCACGACCACCACAGCGACTCCCACGGCACCCACCACCACCCAAGGGACATCCACTACCACCCCAGGGACCACCACGACCACTCAGGTGACACCCACAGCACCCACTACCACTCAAGGAATCTCCACAACCACCCAAGGGACATCAACCACTGCCCCAGGGACCACCACGACCACCTTGGGGACATCCATGACATCCATGACCACCCAAGGGACCTCGACACCCACAGCACCCACTGCCACTCCAGGGACCACCACCATGACCACCCTGGGGAGCACCACCACCACCCAAGGGACATCCACCACCACTCCAGGGACCTCTACAACCACCCAAGGGACCCCCACGACCACCCTGGGGACCACCATGACATCCACAACCACCCAAGGGACCCCCACCACCACCGCGGGGACCACTGTGACTACCCAAGGGACATCCACCACCACCTTGGGGACCACCACCACCACCACCCAAGGGACCACCACGACCACCGTGGGGACCACCACGACCACCCCGGGGACCCCCACAACACCCACGACTACCCAAGTGACCTCCAAGACCACCCAAGCGACATCGACCACTACAACCCCCACCACCACCTCGGGCACCTCCACGACCACCCAGGTCACCCCCACAGCGACGTCCACCACCCTGGGGACCACCACGACCACCCTGAGGACCACCACAACCACCCTGGGGACCACCACCACCCCACCCCCCACCCCTGGGACCCCCACGGTGCCCACCACCACCCCTGGGACCACCACTGGTGCTCCTCCAGGTGAGTCCCTCACCAAGGACCTTCTCCGTCCTGGTGTCACCCCCTGACCTGGTGTCACCCCCTGAGCCGGGGGGTCCCCGATCTCCTCCCCTGACGCCCCCGTGTCCCCCCAGGGCTGTGTGAGAATGGGGGGACCCCCGGTGGCAGTGGCTGTCTCTGCTCGCCGTCCTACGCCGGCCCCCGCTGCGAGTTCTCCACCGACACCATCGAGACCCACCTGCGTGAGTGACGCCCCCGCCCCACACCTGGGGGGCCTGGGGGTCCTCTTGGGGGTCATGGTCCTCTTGGGGGTCATGGGCAACCCTGGGGGTCCTGGTGTGTTGGGGGTCTTGTCTTCTTTGTGGGTTCTGGGCACCTCAGGGGTCCTGGACATCTTTGGGGTTCTGGTCTTTTTTGGGGTTCTGGTCATCTTTGGGGTCCTGGTCATCTTTGATGTCCTGGGGTTTTTGGGGGTCCTGGTCTTCTTTAGGATTCTGGACATCTTTGGGAGTCCTGGTCATTTTTGGGAGTCCTCGTCATCTTTAGGGTTCTGGTCTTCTTTGGGGTTCTGGTCATCTTTGGGGTTCTGGTCTTTTTTGGGGTTCTGGTCATCTTTGGGGTCCTGGTCATCTTTGGTGTCCTGGTCATCTTTGGGGTCCTGGTCTTCTTCAGGGTTCTGGTGTTTTGGGGGGTCCTGGTCTTCTTTGGGGGTCCTGAGCACTCTGGAGGTCCTGGTCACCTTTGGGATTCTGGTCGTCTTTGGGGGTCGTGGTCATCTTTGGGGCCCTGGGGTTTTTGGGGGTCCTGAGCACTCTGGGGGTCCTGGTCATCTTTGGCGTCCTGGTGTCTTTGTGGTTCCTGATCTCCTGGGGGTCATGGACACTATGGAGGTCCAGGTCTCTCTGGGGGTCCTGACCATTCTGGAGGTCCTGGACACACTGGAAGTCCTGGTCCTCTCGGGGGTCCTGGGCACCTCAGGGGTCCTGGTTGTCTTGGGGGTCCTGGATTTTTTGGGGGTCCTGGTCTCCTGGAGGTCCTGGTCCTCTTGGGGGTCCTGGGCACCTCAGGGGTCTTGGTCTTCTTGAGGGTCCTGGTCCTCTTTGGGGCTCCTGGACACCCTGGAGATCCAGGTCTCTTTGGGGATCCCAACCATCTCGGAGGTCCTGGTCTCTTGGAGGTCGTGGAGCTCTTGGGGGTCCTGGGTACCCCAGGGGTCTTGGTCTTCTTGAGGGTCCTGGTCAAGAAGGAGATGCAGGTCTCTTTGGGGATTCCGACCATCCTGGAGGTCATGGTCCTCTCAGGGCTTCTGGTCTCCTGGAGGTCCTGGACCTCTTGGTGGTCCTGGTCTCCTGCAGGTCATGGTCCTCTTGGGGGTCCTGGGTACCCCAGGGGTCTTGGTCTTCTTGGGGGTCCTGGTCGAGAAGGAGATCCAGGTCTCTTTGGGGATCCCGACCATCCTGGAGGTCTCCTGGAGGTCATGGACCTCTTGGTGGTCCTGGTCTCCTGGAGGTCCTGGACACTATGGTGGTCCTGGTTTCCTGCAGGTCATGGTCCTCTTGGGGGTCCTGGGCACCTCGGGGGTCTTGGTCTTCCTGGGGGTCCTGGTCTCCTTGGGGGTCACGGACACCCTGGAGGTCCTCACCCCCCCGTCCCACCCCACTGACCCCCCTCCCCCCACAGCGTTCCCCGGGACCATCATGGCTGCCGTGGACATGGAGGTGACCGTCACCAACTTCAACTACTCCGAGGAGCTGAAGGACCCTGGCTCCGAGACCTTCCGCTTCTTCCAGGACCACTTCCGGCAGGAGGTGAGGACAGGGGGTGGCCCTGAGTGTCCCCCACGGCCACCGTGTCCCCTCAGGGGTGACCAAGTGACCTTTGTCCTTGCAGATCAAGAAGATCTACGGGACCATCCCCGGCTACGAGGGCGTGGAGATCACCAGCCTTGAGTAAGGAGTCCCTGACCCCCCCAGGGTGGGTGGGGTGGGGTGGGGTGTCCCCAAACCCCCCCGTGACCCTCCGTGTCCCCTCCCCAAAGGTCCGGCAGCATCGTGGTGGGACACCAGGTGTTCTTCACCATGGCCCAGAGCGTCAACACCACCGAGAAGTTCCAGGAGACCACGGAGGAGTTGGTGGAGAAGCTCCGGGAGACGGCGGCGAGCCAGGGCGACTGCCGGCACAACACCTGTGGGTGACCCCAAAGCCCCCCCAGACCCCCCGGACCCCCGCAGGACCTCCCCTGGACCGCTGGGGTCCAGCCGGGGCGTCCGAGGGTGGTCTCTGATGTCCTCTCCTCCCACCCCAGCCGTGCTGTGCCTCACGGTGAGACCCAACCCTGTGGTCAGCGACATGAGGGAGATGCTGGACCTGCAGGGTGAGACTGCCGAGGACCCCCTGACCACCCTGCTGACCCCCGCTGACCCCTCCTGACCACCCCACTGACCTCTCCTGTCCACCCAATCACCCCCTGACCACCCCAATGTCTCCTCCTGACCACCCTGCTGACCACCCCTGACCACCCCTGACCCTTCCTGACCACCCCACTGACCCCCACTGACCCCTCCTGACCACCCCATTGACCCCCCTATCCCTTTGACCCCCACTGACCACCCCACTGACCCTTCCTGACCACCCCGCTGACCTCCACTGACCCCTCCTGACCCCCACTGACACCCACTGACCTGTCCTGACCACCCTGCTGACCCCCGCTGACCACCCTGACCACCCCACTGACCCCGACTGACCACCCCACTGACCCTCCCTGACCCCCCTGACCACCCCACTGACCCTCCCTGACCCCCCTGACCACCCCACTGACCCCCACTGACCCTCCCTGAGCACCCCACTGCCCCTGACCACCCCAATGTCCCCTCCTGTCCACCCCACTGACCCCCACTGACCCCCCCTGACCACCCCATTGACCCCTCCTGCCCACCCCATTGACCCTTCCTGACCACCCCAATGTCCCCTCCTGTCCACCCCATCACCCCCTGCCCACCCCATTGACCCTTCCTGACCACCCCACTGACCCCTGACCACTCCATTGTCCCCTCCTGACCACCCTATCACCCCCTGACTACCCCAATGTGCCCCTGACCACCCCATTGTCCACTTCTGCCCACCCCACTGCCCCTTGCCCACCCCATCACCCCCTGCCCACCCCATTGACCTCTCCGGTCCACCCCATTGACCCCTCCTGACCACCCCACTGACCCCCACTGCCCACCCCACTGACCCCCCTGACCACCCCATTGCCCCCTGACCACCCCACTGACCACTCCTGTCCACCCCATTGCCCCCTGACCACCCCAATGTCCCCCTGACCACCCCAATGTCCACTTCTGCCCACCCCATTGCCCCCTGACGACCCCATTGACCCCTCCTGTCCATCCCACTGACCCCTCCTGACCACCCCACTGACCCCCCTGACCACCCCATTGCCCCCTGACCACCCCAATGTCCCCCTGACCACCCCAATGTCCACTTCTGCCCACCCCATTGCCCCCTGACCACCCCACTGACCCCTGACCACCCCACTGACCCCTCCTGACCACCCCATTGTCCCCTCCTGTCCACCCCACTGACCCCTCCTGTCCACCCCAATGTCCCCCTGACCACCCCATTGTCCTCTCCTGTCTACCCATCACCGTCTGTCCATCCCATTGACCTGACCACCCCATTGCCCCCTGACCACCCCATTGCCCCCTGACCACCCCACTGACCCCTGACCACCCCACTGACCCCTCCTGACCACCCCACTGACTCCTCCTGTCCACCCCATTGTCCCCTGACCACCCCATTGTCCCCTGACCACCCCATTGTCCCTCTGCCCCCCCAGAGCTGTGCCAGCAGCGAGTGCCCCCCGGCTACGGCCACTCCTTCTTCCCGCTGACCACCGCGGGGGTCCTGCATTGTGTCACCAACTGCACCCCGAACCTGCCCCAGACCCTCGACTGCCACCACGGCCGCTGCCACGTCACCCGCGAGGGACCCCGCTGCTTGTGAGTGTCACCCGGGGGTCCTGATGTCCACTGTGGGGTCCTGATGTCCACCATGGGGTCCTGTTGTCCACTGTGGGGTCCCGATGGCCTTCGTAGGGTCCCAATGTCCATTGTGGGGTCCTGATGTCCACCATGGGGTCCTGTTGTCCACTGTGGGGTCCTGATGTCCACCATGGGGTCCCGATGTCCACTGTGGGGTCCCAATGTCCACCACAAGGTCCCAATGTCCACTGTGGGGTCCCAGTGTCCACCATGGGATCCTAGTGTCCATCATGGGGTCTTAACGCCCATTACAGGGTCCCAACACCCTCTGCAGGGTCTCACCACCCATCAGGGTGTCCCAATGTCCCCCATGGGGTCCTAATGTCCACCATGGGATCCTAGTGTCCACCATGGGGTCCTAATGTCCACCATGGGGTTCTAATGTCCACCTTGGGGTCCTAATATCCACCACTGAGTCCCAATGTCCATGACGGGGTCTGAACACCTACCACAGGGTCCTAACGTCCACCATGGGGTCTCAACACCCATCAGGGCGTCCCAATGTCCACCATGGGATCCCAATGCCCATTGTGGGGTCCCAACACCCACCACGAGGTCCCAACACCTCTTGTGGGGTCCCACCACCCACTGGGAGGTCCCACCACCCATCTTGGGGTCCCACCACCCACCACGGGGTCCCAACACCTCCTGTGGAGTCCCACCACCCATCTTGGGGTCCCAATGTCCACCTCGGGGTCCCACCACCCATCACAAGATCCCACCACCCACCATGAGGTCCCACCACCTCCTGTGAGGTCCCACCACCCACCACGGGGTCCCACCACCCATCTTGGGGTCCCACCACCTCCTGTGAGGTCCCACCACCCACTTCAGGGTCCCACCACCCACCGTGAGGTCCCACCACCCACCACGAGGTCCCACCACCTCCTGTGAGGTCCCACCACCCACTTCAGGGTCCCAATGTCCACCTCGGGGTCCCACCACCCACCTCGGGGTCCCACCACCCATCTTGGGGTCCCACCACCCACCGTAAGGTCTCACCACCCACCTCGGGGTCCCACCACCCACCATGGGGTCCCACCACCCCCCATGAGGTCCCACCACCCATCTTGGGGTCCCACCACCCACCGTGAGGTCCCACCACCCACCATGGGGTCCCACCACCCATCTTGGGGTCCCACCACCCACCACAAGGTCCCACCACCTCCTGTGGGGTCCCAACACCTCCTGTGAGGTCCCACCACCCACTTCAGGGTCCCAATGTCCACCTCGGGGTCCCACCACCCACCATGAGGTCCCACCACCTCCTGTGGGGTCCCAACACCTCCTGTGAGGTCCCACCACCCACCACGGGGTCCCACCACCCACCGTGAGGTCCCACCACCCACCTCAGGGTCCCACCACCCACCATGAGGTCCCACCACCTCCTGTGAGGTCCCACCACCCACTTCAGGGTCCCAATGTCCACCTCGGGGTCCTACCACCCACCTCGGGGTCCCACCACCCTCCGTGAGGTCCCACCACCCACCATGGGGTCCCACCACCCATCTTGAGGTCCCACCACCCACCTCGGGGTCCCACCACCTCCTGTGGGACCCCACCACCCACCACAGGGTCCCACCACCCATCTTGGGGTCCCCCCACCTCCTGTGGGGTCCCACCACCCCCTGGTGCCATCGGGGGCTTTCTGCCCATCCCTGGTGGTCCCGGCGGTGCCCGGGGGGTGTTCCGGGGGGCTCTGACCGCTGTCCCCTCCCCAGCTGCCCGGACGAGGCGCTGTTCTGGTACTCGGGGCCGCAGTGCTCCGGCCGGGTCAGCAAGGTGGCCACCGGGCTGGGCGTGGCGCTGGCCATCCTCTTCCTCATCTGCGTCATCCTCGTCGTGGTCCTGCTCTGCCGCTGGCACCGCAGCTACCGCAGGTACCGCCCGGGGGGTCCTCACCGGGGGGGTCCCAGTTCGGGGTCTGCCTTGGCAGGGGTCTCCCAGTTTGGGTTTCACATTTGGGGAGGGTCTCCCAGTTTGGATTCCCCATTTTGGGGAGGGGTCTCCCAGTTCGGGTTCTGCCTTGGGAGGGTTCTCCCAGTTTGGGTTTCACATTTGGGGAGGGGTGTCCCAGTCCAGTTTTCCCATTTTCAGTGGGTTTCTCCCAGTTTGGGTTCCCCGTTTTGGGAGGGTCTCCCAGTTTGCATTCACCATTTTGGGGAGGGTCTCCCAGTTCAGATTCCCCATTTCAGGGGGTTTCTCCCAGTTTGGATTCCCCATTTTGGGGAGGGTCTCCCAGTCAAGGTTCCCCATTTTGGGAGGGTCTCCCAGTGTGGATTCCCCATTTGGGGAGGGTCTCCCACTCAAGGTTCCCCATTTTTGGGGGGTTTCTCCCAGTTTCAATTCCCCATTTTGGGAGGGTCTCCCAGTTTGCATTCACCATTTTGGGAGGGGCTCCCAGTTTGGATTCCCCATTTAGGGGAGGGGTCTCCCAATTCTGGTTCTCCTTTGGGAAAGGTCTCCCAGTTTCGATTCCCCATTTGGGGGGAGGGTCTCCCAGTTCAGGTTCCCCATTTCGGGGGGTTTCTCCCAGTTTGGGTTCCCCGTTTTGGGAGGGTCTCCCAGTTTGCATTCACCACTTTGGGGAGGGTCTCCCAGTTCAGATTCCCCATTTCAGGGGGTTTCTCCCAGTTTGGATTCCCCATTTTGGGGAGGGTCTCCCACTCAAGGTTCCCCATTTTTGGGGGGTTTCTCCCAGTTTCAATTCCCCATTTTGGGAGGGTCTCCCCGTTTGCATTCACCATTTTGGGAGGGGCTCCCAGTTTGGATTCCCCATTTAGGGGAGGGGTCTCCCAATTCTGGTTCTCCTTTGGGAAAGGTCTCCCAGTTTCGATTCCCCATTTGGGGGGAGGGTCTCCCAGTTCAGGTTCCCCATTTTTGGGGGTTTCTCCCAGTTTCGATTCCCCATTTTGGGGAGGGTCTCCCAGTTCAGATTCCCCATTTCAGGGGGTTTCTCCCAGTTTGGATTCCCCATTTTGGGGAGGGGTCTCCCAGTTCAGATTCCCCATTTGGGGAGGGTCTCCCAGTTTGGATTCCCCATTTTGGGGAGGGGTCTCCTACTTCAGGTTCCCCATTTTCGGGGGTTTCTCCCAGTTTGGATTCTCCATTTTGGGGAGGGGTCTCCCAGTTCAGGTTCCCCATTTTTGGGAAGGGTCTCCCAGTTCAGGTTCCCCATTTTCGGGGGTTTCTCCCAGTTTGGATTCCCCATTTGGGGAGGGTCTCCCAGTTCAGATTCCCCATTTCAAGGGGTTTCTCCCAGTTTGGATTCCCCATTTTGGGGAGGGGTCTCCCAGTCAAGGTTCCCCATTTTCAGGGGTTTCTCCCAGTTTGGATTCCCCATTTTGGGGAGGGTCTCCCAGTTTGGATTCCCCATTTTCAGGGGTTTCTCCCAGTTTGGATTTCCCATTTTTGGGAAGGGTCTCCCAGTTTGGATTCCCCATTTTCGGGGGTTTCTCCCAGTTTGGATTCCAAATTTTTTTGGGGAGGGGTCTCCCACTCCTCCCCCCAATTCTCACCCCCCTCTCCCCTCCCCCCAGCGACCTCCCCCCATATTTTGGGGGCTCCTGGTATGAGTTCGACGACTTCACCTGGACCCCCCCTCGGGGGGCCGTGATCCCAAACCCGGGGGTCGCCCCCCACCGCGACCCCCAGCCCCAACCGGAGGACCCCGAGATCCGGAGAAGACCCTCGAGACCCTCCCCCCCCCGCCCCCCACCGCGACCCCCAGCCCCGATTCGGGGGGACAGACCCCGAGATCTGGAGAAGACCCCCGGGACCCTCCCCCGCCGCCCCCCGTGGGGGTCTGGGGGGTCCCCGCGCCTTCAGACCTTCCTTGGAGAGGGTGGATCCCTACGTGCAGGTACGTACCGCCCTGCCAGGACCCTAAGGGACCCCAAACCCCTGCCAGGACCCTAAATTCCCTTCCAGGACCCTAAGGGACCCCAAATTCCCTTCCGGGACCCTAAAGGAACCCTAAATCTTCTGCCAGGACCCCAAATCCCCTGCCAGGACCCTAAATGGACCCCAAATTCCCTTCCAGGACCCTAAAGGGATGCCAAATCCCCTTCCAGGACCCAAAATTAACCCCAAATCCCCTTCCAGGACCCTAAAGGGACCATAAATCCCCTTCCAGGACCCCAAACCCCTTCCAGGACCCTAAAGGGACCCCAAATTCCCTTTTATATCCCAAAACAGACCCCAAATCCCCTGCCAGGACCCTGAAGGGACCCGAAATCCTCTTCTGGGACCCCCAATCCCCGGCCAGGACCCTGAAGGGACCCCGAATCCCTCCCAGGACCCAAAATGAGCCCCAAACCCCTTCCAGGACCCTAAAGAGATGCCAAATCCCCTTCCAGGAACCTAAATTGACCCCAAATCCCCTTTCCCGGGCCTTAAACTGACCCTAAATCCCCTGCCAGGACCCTAAAGGAACCCCAAACCCCCTGCCAGGACCCTAAATTGACCCTAAATTCCCTTCCAAGACCCTAAATTCCCTTCCAGGACCCTAAAGGAACCCTAAATCCCCTTCCAGGACCCTAAATTGACCCCAAATCCCCTTCCAGGACCCTAAATTGACCCCAAATCCCCTTCCAGGACCCTAAATTGACCCCAAATCCCCTTCCAGGACCCTAAATGGACCCCAATCCCCTTCCAGGACCCTCCTCTCACTCTCTCCCCCCCCAGCTGAGGACCCCCAGGCCGAGGGTCACCCCTGAGCTGTGACCTCCCCGTGGGACCTCCCGGAGAGCCACGAGGAGACCCCGACCCGGAGACGGAGACCCCAAAAAAACCCCAAAAAAACCCCAAAACCCACGGGAGCGTCGGGACCTCCTCCCAGTATCTCCCAGTCCCTCCCAGTCATTCCCAGTATCTCCCAGTTTGTCCTGGCGCGCGGGACGTGCCGAAAACTGGGCGAGACCCCGGGGGATTTTTGGGAATTTTTTGGGGGATTTTTTGGCGGGATTTTGAGGATTTTTTTTTTGGATTTTTGGGATTTTGGGGACTTTTTGGGGGGGATTTTTGGGATTTTGGGGAATTTTTTGGGGGGATTTTTGGGGATTTTTTGGGGGGATTTTTTTTATTTTGGGGACTTTTTGGGGGGATTTTTGGGATTTTTGGGGAATTTTTTGGGGGGGATTTTTGGGATTTTGGGGAATTTTTTGGGGGGATTTTTGTAGGATTTGGGGGGGTTGAACCCCTCGATATTTATTTATTGGGGTGATGAAGCCCCAAACCCCCCCTGGGCAGAGCCCGGGGGTCCCCGGGGTGGGGGGGCGATTCCCCTCCCCCAAAACCCTTTTTTTTTGGGGGGGGGGGCCCGCAGGAGGCCCCGCCCCCTTTTTCTGCCCCTCCCCCTATTTATTGTGAATAGCTAATCAATGTATTGGTAATAAATTATCGATTTGTTGGGAATTTTGTCAGAATTCCCTCGGTTTTGGGGGGGGGTGTCACGTGACTGGGAGGGACTGGGACATACTGGGGAGCACTGGGATGTACTGGGAATTACTGGGAGGTACTGGGAGACACTGGAGAGCACTGGGAAACACTGGGGAGCACTGGGATGTACTGGGAATTACTGGGAGGTACTGGGAGATACTGGGAGCAGGTGGCACCCAGAACAAACTGGGAATTACTGGGACACACTGGGGAACATTGGGAAGTACTGGGAATTACTGGGAATTACTGGGAGGTACTGGGACACACTGGGAGAAGGTGACACCCAGAACAAACTGGGAGTTACTGGGGCATACTGGGACACACTGGGAGCAGGTGACACCCAGAACAAACTGGGAATTACTGGGAATTACTGGGACATACTGGGACACACTGGGAGCAGGTGACACTCAGGACAAACTGGGACATACTGGGACACACTGGGAGCAGGTGGCACTCAGAACAAACTGGGACATACTGGGACACACTGGGACACACTGGGAGCAGGTGACACCCAGAACAAACTGGGAATTACTGGGATATACTGGGACACACTGGGAGCAGGTGACACTCAGAACAAACTGGGACATACTGGGATACACTGGGGAGCACTGGGAGGTACTGGGAATTACTGGGAATTACTGGGACATATTGGGACATACTGGGAGACACTGGGAGCAGGTGACACCCAGAACAAACTGGGAATTACTGGGACATACTGGGACACACTGGGACATACTGGGACACACTGGGAGCAGGTGACACTCAGAACAAACTGGGAATTACTGGGACATACTGGGACACACTGGGACACACTGGGACACACTGGGAGCAGGTGACACTCAGAACAAACTGGGACATACTGGGACACACTGGGAGCAGGTGGCACTCAGAACAAACTGGGACATACTGGGACACACTGGGAGCAGGTGACACCCAGAACAAACTGGGAATTACTGGGACATACTGGGACACACTGGGACACACTGGGACACACTGGGAGCAGGTGACACCCAGAAACTGGGACATACTGGGACACACTGGGAGCAGGTGACACTCAGAACAAACTGGGACATACTGGGACACACTGGGAGCAGGTGACACCCAGAACAAACTGGGAATTACTGGGACATACTGGGACACACTGGGACACACTGGGAGCAGGTGACAGAACAAACTGGGAATTACTGGGACATACTGGGACACACTGGGACACACTGGGAGCAGGTGACACTCAGAACAAACTGGGACATACTGGGACACACTGGGAGCAGGTGACACCCAGAACAAACTGGGAATTACTGGGAGGTACTGGGACACACTGGGAGCAGGTGGCACTCAGAACAAACTGGGAATTACTGGGAGCAGGTGACAGTCAGAACTGGGAATTACTGGGAGTTACTGGGACACACTAGGAGCAGGTGACACCCAGAACAAACTGGGACTTGCTGGGACACACTGAGGAGCACTGGGAGGTACTGGGAATTACTGGGAATTACTGGGACATATTGGGACATACTGGGAGCAGGTGGCACCCAGAACAAACTGGGAATTACTGGGACATACTGGGAGCAGGTGGCACCCAGAACAAACTGGGAATTACTGGGACATACTGGGACACACTGTGAGCAGGTGACACTCAGAACAAACTGGGAATTACTGGGACATACTGGGACATACTGAGACACACTGGGACATACTGGGACACACTGTGAGCAGGTGACACTCAGAACAAACTGGGAATTACTGGGACATACTGGGACACACTGGGAGCAGGTGACACTCAGAACAAACTGGGACATACTGGGACACACTGGGAGCAGGTGACACTCAGAACAAACTGGGAATTACTGGGACATACTGGGACACACTGGGACACACTGGGACACACTGGGAGCAGGTGACACTCAGAACAAACTGGGACATACTGGGACACACTGGGAGCAGGTGGCACTCAGAACAAACTGGGACATACTGGGACACACTGGGACACACTGGGAGCAGGTGACACTCAGAACAAACTGGGACATACTGGGACACACTGGGAGCAGGTGACACTCAGAACAAACTGGGACATACTGGGACACACTGGGAACAGGTGACACTCAGAACAAACTGGGAATTACTGGGAGGTACTGGGACACACTGGGAGCAGGTGACACTCAGAACAAACTGGGAATTACTGGGACATACTGGGACATACTGAGACACACTGGGACATACTGGGACACACTGTGAGCAGGTGACACTCAGAACAAACTGGGAATTACTGGGACATACTGGGACATACTGAGACACACTGGGACATACTGGGACACACTGTGAGCAGGTGACACTCAGAACAAACTGGGAATTACTGGGACATACTGGGACACACTGGGAGCAGGTGACACTCAGAACAAACTGGGACATACTGGGACACACTGGGAGCAGGTGACACTCAGAACAAACTGGGAATTACTGGGACATACTGGGACACACTGGGACACACTGGGACACACTGGGAGCAGGTGACACTCAGAACAAACTGGGACATACTGGGACACACTGGGAGCAGGTGGCACTCAGAACAAACTGGGACATACTGGGACACACTGGGACACACTGGGAGCAGGTGACACTCAGAACAAACTGGGACATACTGGGACACACTGGGAGCAGGTGACACTCAGAACAAACTGGGACATACTGGGACACACTGGGAACAGGTGACACTCAGAACAAACTGGGAATTACTGGGAGGTACTGGGACACACTGGGAGCAGGTGACACTCAGAACAAACTGGGAATTACTGGGACACACTGGGGAACACCAGGAAGGAGACAAACCCCAGGGATGAGAACAAAGACCCCCAAACACCCCAAACCCCACCCGGGACCCCCCACCCAACCCCACCCCACCCCACCCCAAAATGTCCCCACGGCTGGGAGGGGACGCGTCACCGCCACCGTCACCGCCACCCCGGGGTGACTCAGCAGGACCTGCCAGCATCTCCAGGACCTCGGGGACTTTGGGGACACCGCCCCGAGGTGCGGCATTGCCGGGGGGGTGCCCACCCCCCCCCTCCCCGGACCCCCCCATATCTTATCAGCAGCCAGGGCCGGGCCCGCGGTGACCACCCCGGAGTGGCGTGGGCAATGTCCGGAGCTCCTCACGCCCTTTTTTCCGTTTCGGGGTTTTGATAAAAATTGGGTGACTCAGGACATTATTTACCGGCGCTGCCCAAACCTTGCGGTTGGTGACCGCCACGCATTTCGGCCACAAAGTCCCCCGCGGTCACCGCGTCTGCCTCAGTCGCTCCGGTGGCTTCGGCTCGTCCACGATGGAGTTGGGTGGCGGAGCCTTCATCGTCCTCCTCCTCCTCCTCCTCCTCACCCCCTCGGAGGCTCGGGCAGGTGAGGGAGGGATGAGGTGGAGGTGTCTCCATCCTGACACCAAATTCCTTCTTTTTGGGGTTTTTTTTTTGG
The DNA here is from genome assembly GCA_036785705.1 of Acanthornis magna. Taxonomy (NCBI): domain Eukaryota; kingdom Metazoa; phylum Chordata; class Aves; order Passeriformes; family Acanthizidae; genus Acanthornis; species Acanthornis magna. The sequence goes on from JAWUZG010000848.1 coordinate 16,112, forward strand.
GTTCTTTTTGGGGTTTTTTGGGGTTCTTTTTGGGGTTTTTGGCTCTTTTGAGGGGGTTTTGGCTCTTTTTGGGGTTTTTTGGCTCTTTTTGGCGTTTTTTGGGCTCTTTTTGGGGATTTTTTGGCTCTTTTGGGGGGTTTTGGGTTCTTTTTGGGGTTTTTTGGCTCTTTGGGGGGGGGTTTTGGCTCTTTTTTGGGTTTTTTAGCTCTTTTTGGGGGTTTTTTTTACTCTTTTTGGGGTTTTTTTGGGGTTCTTCTTGGGGTTTTTTGGCTCTTTTTGGTTTTTTTTTGCTCTTTTGGGGGTTTTTTTGGCTCTTTTTGGGTTTTTTTTTCTCTTTTGGGGGGGTTTGGCTCTTTTTGGGGATTTTTGGCTCTTTTGGGGTTTTTTTGGCTCTTTTTGGGGTTTCTTTGGCTCTTTTGGGTGGTTTTTGGCTCCTTTTGGGATTTTTTGGCTCTTTTGGGGGATTTTGGGCTCTTTTTGGGTTTTTTCTGGCTCTTTTGGGGGTTTTTCTGGCTCTTTTGGGGGGTTTTTTGGCTCTTTCGGGTGTTTTTTTGGCTCTTCAGGGGTTTTTTGGCTCTTTTTGGGGTTCCCAGCCATGACCTTCGGGACATCCCGAGCCCGGGGGGCTGTGAGGGTCCCCCCCGTGGGTGTCCCCTCCCCTGGTCCCATCTCGGGGTGGGGCTTTGGAGCCCCACGGAACAGATTTGGGGGGGACACACCCCAATGTCCCCCCCCTGCCACCCCGGACTTGTGGGTCCCCTCCCGAGGGAGTTGGGTTGGGTGACGTTGACCCATGGGAGGTGTGGGGGGGGAGCGGGGATGGACCCCCGGGTCCCTTTTCCAGTTTGGGGACAGAACCCTGGATCCATTTTCCGGTTTGGGGACAGACCCCTGGATCCTTTTTCCAGTTTGGGGACAGACCCCCAGTTCCCTCTCCAGTTTGGGGACAGACCCCCAGGTCCCTCTCCAGTTTGGGGACAGAACCCTGGATCCATTTTCCGGTTTGGGGACAGACCCCCAGGTCCCTTTTTCAATTTGGGGACAGACCCCCGGCTCCCTTTTCCAGTTTGTGGACAGACCCCCAGGTCCCTCCCCCAAAGAGGGACAGACCCCCAGGTCCCTTTTCCAGTTTGGGGACAAACCCTCAATTCCCTACCTCACTTTGGGGACAAACCCCCAGTTTGGGGACAAACCCCTGGATCCCTTTTCCAGTTTGGGGACAGACCCCCAGTTCCCTCTCCAGTTTGGGGACAGACCCCATCTCCCTCCCCCAGTTTGGGGACAGACCCCAGGTCCCTCCCCCAATTTAGGACGTCCCCATTCCCATCCCACCCCCCAACCTCTGTCCCTTGCAGGTCCCTGCGCCAACGGTGGCACCGCGGTTGGGGACAGCTGCGTTTGTCCCCCCGGCCACTCCGGCCACCTCTGCGAGACCCCCGACCCCGCCAGCGCCTGCCAGAACGGTGGCACCGCCGTGGGCACCTCCTGCTATTGTCCCCCGGGGTTCGGGGGACCGCGGTGCCAGCGCCCCGACCCCGCCAGCGCCTGTCGCAACGGGGCCACCGCGTTTGGGACAACGTGCGTGTGTCCCCCGGGGTTCCGGGGGGACACCTGCCAGGACCTGGAGGAGCCCGGCTCGTGCCTCAACGGTGGCACTTTGGAGAAGGGGACGTGCCGGTGTCCCCCGACGGCTTGGGGACCTCGGTGTGAGTGCACCGGGGTGGCCCCGACCACGGCCGGGAGCTCGAGGTTGTACGTCAATGTCACCGCGGGGACGAACGGCACGGTGACAGCCACCGCCCTGGGAGGGGACACCACCACGGACACGCCGCTGGTGCGGCGGGCGAGGAATGTCACGGCCGGAGCTGGGGAGGGCAATGCCACCACCGTGGGAAGTGTCACCAGGGCCACCGCCGTGGAGGGCAATGGGACTGTCGTGGGGAGGAACGGCACTGTCACCACCACGGAGAGGGACACCACAGTTGTCCCCAACACGGTCAGTGACGTGGTCATCCCCGACATGGTCAGTGACATGACCACCATCACGGAGAGGGACACCACGGTTGTCCCCAACACGGTCAGTGACATGATCACCATCACGGAGAGGGACACCACAGCTGTCCCCAACACGGTCAGTGACATGATCACCATCACAGAAAGGGACACCACGGTTGTCCCCAACATGGACAACAACGTGGTCATCAGCACAGAGAGGGACACCACGGTCATCCCCGACACGGTCAGTGACATGATCACCATGACGGATAGCAGCACCACAGCTGTCCCCAACACGGTCAGTGACGTGGTCATCCCCGACACGGTCAGTGACATGATCACCATCACGGAGAGCACCACAGCTGTCCCCAACACGGTCAGTGACGTTATCATGAGCACAGAGAGGGACACCACGGTTGTCCCCAACACGGTCAGTGACATGATCACCATCACAGAAAGGGACACCACGGTCATCCCCAACATGGACAACAACGTGGTCATCAGCACAGAGAGGGACACCACGATTGTCCCCAACATGGTCACCACCATGAAGGGCAACTCCACCGTCACCACCATGGACAGGGGAAGTGCCACCACGGCCACCACCACAGAGGGCAACACCACGATGGCACCGCCGGCTCGACGAGTGAGAAACGTCACGGCCGCGCCCATGGGGAGCCTCACCAGGGCCACCACCCTGGAGGGTGAGACCATGGCCATGGAAGGTGACACCACAGCCACGCCATCAAACCTCATGGAAGGTGACATCACGGCCATGGCGGGTGAGACCACCTCCATGGAGGGTGACACCACGGTCATGGATGGTGACACCGAGGCCACCCCCGTGGATGGTGACACGGAGGCCACACCCCTGGATGGTGACACTGAGGCCACACCCCTGGACGGTGACACCGAGGCCACACCGGTGGCCACCATGGTGAGCCACACCAGGGCCACCACTGTGGGAAGTGACACTGTGACAGTGCTGCCAGGACACCTGGGGAGCCACAGCAGTGCCACCACCAAGGTGAGGAACACCACGGCCGTGGGGAACAGCAGCAGGGCCACCACCGTGGGAAGTGACACCAGGGCCACCACCGTGGGAAGTGACACCAGGGCCACCACCGTGGAAAGTGACACCACAGCCACCATTGTGGAAAGTGACACCACGGCCGCACCAGTGATCATCGTGGGACGCCACACCAGGCCCGTGGAGAACACCAGGGCCACCACCCTGGAAAGTGACACCAGGGCCACCACCCTGGAAAGTGACACCACGGCCACACCAGCGATCATTGTGGGAGGCCACACCAGGCCCGTGGAGAACACCAGGGCCACCACCGTGGGAAGTGACACCAGGGCCACCACCCTGAAAAGTGACACCAGGGCCACCACCCCGGAAAGCCACACCCCGTCCACCGTCCTAACCACCCTTGCCAATGTCACCTCAACGCCAGCCCAACCCGATGCCACCCACACCGTCCTGGATGCCACCGAGACCGCGGCGGTGACGCCCCAGACCCCGCCCAATGCCACCGAAGCCACCGGGGCGCTGGGACACGGCTCCGCCGGGACCACCGGGGACGTTTTGACCAGCACGGCCACGTCCACTGTCCCCACTGTGGCCACCATCTGCCTCTACCTCCCGCACGGCTCCAGCCCCCCAGCCGGTGGGTGTCCTGGGGGGGCCTGGGGGTGGGGGTGGTCTCCTTTCTGGGGTCTCCTGGGGTGGGGGGTCTCCTTCCCAGGGGTCTTCTGGGGTGAGAGGAAGAGGAGGATGGAGGTTCTGGGGTGCCCTGGAGGTCCTGCGGTCCCCTGGGGTGGGGTCTCCTTCCCACGGGTGTCCTGGGGTGGGGAGGAAGAGGAGGATGGAGGTTCTGGGGTGTCCTGGAGGGTCTGGGGTCTCCTGGGGTGGGGAGGAAGAGGAGGATGGAGGTTCTGGGATGTCCTGGGGTGGGAGGAAGAGGAGGACAGAGGTTCTGGGGTCTCCTGGGGTGGGGTCTCCTTCCCAGGGGTGTGCTGGGGTGGGAGGAAGAGGAGAACGGAGGTTCTGGGGTCTCCTGGAGGTTCTGGGGTCTTCTGGGGTGGGAGGAAGAGGAGAACAGAGGTTCTGGGATGTCCTGGAGGTTCTGAGGTGTCCTGGAGGTTCTGGGGTCTCCTGGGGTGGGGAGGACGAGGAGGAAGGAGGTTTTGGGGTCTCCTGGGGTGGGGGTCTCCTTCCCAGGGGTCTTCTGGGGTGGGGAAGAAGAGGAGGATGGAGGTTCTGGGGTCTCCTGGAGGTTCTGAGGTGTCCTGGAGGTTCTGGGGTCTCCTGGGGTGGGGAAGAAGAGGAGAACGGAGGTTCTGGGGTCTCCTGGAGGTTCTGGGGAGTCCTGGAGGTTCTGGGATGTCCTGGGGTGAGAGGAAGAGGAGAACAGAGGTTCTGGGGTCTCCTTCCCAGGGGTCTCCTGGGGTGGGGAGGACGAGGAGGAAGGAGGTTTTGGGGTCTCCTGGGGTGGAGGTCTCCTTCCCAGGGGTCTCCGGGGGTGGGAGGAAGAGGAGGATGGAGATTCTGGGGATGTCCTGGAGGTTCTGAGGTCTCCTGGAGGTTCTGGGGTGTCCTGGGGTGGGAGGAAGAGAACAATGGAGGTTCTAGGGTGTCCTGGTCTGGGGAGGAAGAGGAGGACAGAGATTTTGGGGTCTCCTGGGGTGGGGGTCTCCTTCCCAGGGGTCTCCTGGGGTGGGAGGAAGAGGAGAACGGAGGTTCTGGGGTCTCCTGGAGGTTCTGGGGTCTTCTGGGGTGGGGAGGAAGAGGAGGATGGAGGTCCTGGGGTGTCCTGGAGGTTCTGGGGTTTCCTCTGATGTAACCCAAGGGTGACGGAAGCACCTGTCTCCCCCCACCCTTGTCCCCTCACCGTGTCCTTGTCCCCACCCTGTCCCCAGTCGTGTGCCACAACGGCGGCGTGGCCAACCGGACACACTGCCTGTGCCCCCCGGGCTACTCCGGCGCCACCTGCGAGACCCCAGACCCAAATGACCGCTGCGCCGGTGGCAGCACCGCCGTGGGTGACCGCTGCATCTGTCCCCCGGGCCGGACCGGGCCACGCTGTACCACCCCCGACCCGGCCACCGCCTGTCGCCACGGGGGCACCGCGGTGGGCACCGAGTGCTACTGCCCCCCCGATTTCTCCGGGCCGCGCTGCGAAGACCCCAGACCCACGGCCAGACCCACGGCCAGACCCCCGGCCACGCCCCCGCGCCGGACCAGAGCCACAGCCAGGAGAACCACGACCACCGCTGTCCCCACCACCAGAGGTTGGTGGCTTTGCCCCAGGGTGGGGAGACCTCCCCCCGCCACGGGTATTTTGGGGGGAAGGACCCCCCACTCAAAGGGGTTTGGACCCCCCGGCCTTCAGTGCTGCCCCCCACCCAGAATTGGTTTTTTTCCCCATTTTTCTCCCAAAAGTGGGGGGTGTGGACTGGGTTGACCTGGAGTTTTTCTTGGGGTTTTTTTTGCTTTTTCTTGGTATTTTTCCTTGGCTTTTTCTTGGTTTTTTTCCTTGGCTTTTTCTTGGGTTTTTTCTTGGGTTTTTTTCTTGGCTTTTTCTTGTTTTTTTCTTGGCTTTTTCTTGGTTTTTTTCTTGGCTTTTTCTTGGGTATTTTTGCTTTTTCTTGGCTTTTTTCTTGGCTTTTTCTTGGGGTTTTTTTTTGCTTTTTCTTGGTTTTTTTTCTTGGCTTTTTCTTGGCTTTTTCTTGGGTTTTCTCTTGGCTTTTTCTTGGGTTTTTTCTTGGGTTTTTTCTTGGCTTTTCTTGATTTTCCCCCAAATTCGGGGGGCTGGTGATGGTGGAACTGGGATGGTGGCTCTGCCTTGGATGGGAAGACCCCTGCCCCCCCACTCTGGGGTATTTTGGGGGGTCTTGCCCCCCCACCCAGGAGGGCACAGCAGTGAGGTGGGGGTGGTACCAGGAATTGAGGTTTTTTCTGGTTTTCCCCCAAATTTGGGGGGCCGGTGATGGTGGCTCTTCCTTGGGTGGGAAGACCCCCCCATGGGTATTTTTTGGGGGAAGGACCCCCCCAAAGGGGTTTGGACCCCCCAGCCCCTCAGTGCTGCCCCCCGCCCAGGGTGGGTGACAATGCCACCAGGGAGGGACAGTTTCCACCTGGAATTGGTTTTTTCCCCATTTCCCCCCAAATTGAGGGTCCCGGTGCTGGTGGAACCAACTGGGTTGAACTGGGAGGGGGGGACGAGGGTCCCGGTGACCTCACCTGTCCCCTCCCCCCTCCCGCAGACCCCTGCCAGAACGGGGGGCGCTGGACGGGCGTGGCGTGTGTGTGTCCCCCCAACGTGGACGGCGCCCGCTGCGAGTTCGGTGCCACCACCATCAACCTGACGGCAGGTGAGCGGTGGGGACACACCCACCGGTGACTCCCTGTCCCCTCCGAGGTGTCACCCGCACCCCCCAGTCCCCTCCGAGGTGTCACCGACCCCCCCACCGTCCCCGCAGAGCTGGGGCCCTTCGTGACGATGATGGCGCGCGTCACCAACCGGGACTTCTCGGAGGACATGGCCGACCCCTCGTCCCCAGGCCACCGGCGCTTCGCCGAGGAGTTCAGCCGGACGGTGAGACCCCCACGGCGAGACCCCCCGGGTGTGGGACATTGCAAGGGGACACCCTGAGGGACACCCAGGATCACACCAAGGGACCCCCAGGATCATCCCAAGGGACCCTCAAGACCATCCCAAGAGACCACCCCAAAAGACCCCCAGGACCACTCTAAGGGACCCCCAGGATCATCCCAAGGGACCAGCCCAAGGGACCACCCCAAAAGGACCCCCAGGACCACCCCAAAAGACCCCCAGGACCACCCTAAGGGATCCTCAGGATCCCCCAAAGGGAACCCCCAGACCACCGTAAGGGACACCCAGGACCATCCCAAGGGCCCCTCAAGACCATCCCAAGGGACCACCAAGATACCACCCCAAAAGACACCCAGGACCACCCTAAGGGACACGGAGGACCACCCTAAAGGACCCCCGGGATCACCCCAAAGTTCCACCCCAAGGGATCCCCCAAAAGACCTTCAGGACCACCCCAGGGGACCATCCCAAAAGACCCCTGAGGGACCACCGAAAAGGACCCCAGGACCATCCTAAGGGACCACCAGGATCACCCCAGGGTTCCACCCCAAGGGCCCCCAGGACCACCCCGAGGGATCCCCCAAGGACCCCCAAGACACCCCCAAGGGGACACCCCAAAGGAACCCCAGGACCACCCTAAGAGACCGCCAGGACCACCCCAAAATTCCACCCCAAGGGATCCCCCAAAAGACCCCCAGGACCGCCCCGAGGGTGACCAATGTCCCTCTGTCCACAGATGGACGGAATCTACCGGAACGTCTCCGACTACCGCGGGATCCGTGTGCTGAGCCTGAGGTGAGCGGGGGGCGGGGGTGGGATGGGATCAGTGGGATCATTGGGATCATTGGGATCAATGGGATCAATGGGATGGGATGGGATCGATGGGATCAATGGGATCAATGGGATCAATGGGATCAATGGGATGGGACCAATGGGATCAATGGGATCTATGGGATAAATGGGATCCATAGGATCAATGGGATGGGATGGGATCAATGGGATCAATGGGATCAATGGGATGGGGTGGGATGGGATGGGATGGGATCATTGGGATCAATGGGATGGGATCCATGGGATAAATGGGATGGGATCGATGGGATCAATAGGATGGGATGGGATTGATGGGATCATTGGGATCAATGGGATGGGATCGATGGGATCAATGGGATGGGATCAATGGGATCAATGGGATCAATGGGATGGGATCAATGGGATGGGATCAATGAGATCAATGGGATCCATAGGATCAATGGGATGGGATGGGATCAATGGGATCAATGGGATCAATGGGATGGGGTGGAACGGGATGGGATCATTTAGATCAATGGGATGGGATCAATGGGATCAATGGGATGGGATCAATGGGATCAATGGGATCAATGGGATCCATAGGATCAATGGGATGGGATGGGATCAATGGGATCAATGGGATCAATGGGATCATTGGGATCAATGGGACCAATGGGATGGGATCCATGGGATGGGATGGGATGGAGTGAAGTGGGGTAGGGTGGGATGGGATGGGTGAGGAACCTCTGGGATGGGATGGGATGGGATGGAATTGGGATGGGTGAGGAACCTCTGGGATGGTTGGAATGGACTGAGATCAGATGGGATGGGATGGGATGGAATTGGGATGGGATGGAGTGAAGTGGGGTAGGGTGGGATGGGATGGGTGAGGAACCTCTGGGATGGGATGGGATGGGATGGGATGGAACGGGATCAGATAGGATGGGATGGGATGGAATTGGGATGGGATGGAGTGAAGTGGGGTAGGATGGGATGGGTGAGGAACCTCTAGGATGGGTTGGAATGGACTGAGATCAGATAGGACGGGACTGGACAGATCCTCTGAGGACCCCCAAGCCCCCCTGACCCCCCACCCCCCCCAGCCGCGGCAGCGTCGTGGTGAACTACAAGGTCCAGCTGTGGCCTGTGCCCGACAACGCCAGCGTGGAGCGCCGAGCCCTGGAGCTGCTGGCGGTGGCCAACGCCGCGGCCCAACCCCGCAACTGCAGCCCCTCAGCCGGTAGGTGACCCCCACCCACCGCGGGCCGGACCCCAACACCTCCGGTCAGCCCCGCTGACCGCCCCACGCTGTCCCCTCTCCCAGACGGACTCTGCTTCACCACCACCTCCGCCAGAGCCACCAGAGCCGCGACGCCGGCGCTCAACTACACCGGTGAGCGGGGCTGGGGACACGCGGGGACACCGCGGTGGGGTGGGGTGGGGACAGGGGACCCTTGACTGGCGTTTGGGCCTCATCTGCAGAGCTCTGCCGGCGAGTCGCGCCGGCCAACTTCAGCCGGTTCTACTTCCCGTACCGCACGGCCACCGGGATGATCTGCGCCACCAACTGCACCCTCAACGTCCCCGGCTCCTTCGACTGCCACCGCGGGCTCTGCCGCCTCACCATCGACGGTCCCCAGTGCTTGTGAGTTGGCCACGCCCACCCAGCCACGCCCACCCAGGTCACGCCCACCCAGCCACACCCACCCTGGCCACGCCCACCCCCGGCCACACCCGCTTGTCCCACCTTGGGGTGGGTCTTGAAACCTTGGGGTCAAACCTCCCCCCGAGGCCAAAGAAGTTGAAGTGTTTGACCCCAAATTTGAGCACCTGAGGTCAACACCCCGAGGTTTGATGGCCAAGGTCCCACCGCAACCCGAAATCTTGAACCCAAAATCTTGACCTCAAAAGCTTGATCCCGAAATCTTGATCCCGAAACCTTGACCCCGAAACCTTGACCCCAAAACCTTGATCCCAAAACCTTGACCTCAAAACCTTGACCCCAAAACCTTGATCCCAAAACCTTGACCTCAAAACCTTGACCTCAAAACCTTGATCCCAAAACCTTCACCCCCAAAACTTTGACCCAGTGCTCCAACCCTTGGCTCCTGTCAGATCTTGCCGTCCAAACTCAGCCCTTGACCCCCAAACCATCCTTGACCCCCAACTCCCAACCCTTGACCCCCAAACTGACCTTGATCCCCAAACCAACCTTGACCCCCAAACCCAACCTTTGACCCCCAACACCCAGCTCCTGACCCCCAACATCCAATCTTTGACACCCAAAACAACCCTTGACCCTCCAAATGAACCTTGACCCCCAACCATCCTTGACCTCCAAACCATCCTTGACCCCTGAACTCAACCCTTGACCCCAACATTCAAACCTTGACCCCCAAACCCAACCTTTGACCCCCAACACCCAGCTCCTGACCCCCAACATCCAACCCTTGACCCTCCAAACGAACCTTGACCCCCAAACCATCCTTGACCCCTGAACTCAACCCTTGACCCCAACATTCAAGCCTTGACCCCCAAACCAATCCTTGGCCCTCCAAACCGACCTTGACCCCCAAACCATTCTTGACCCCCAAAACCCAAGCCTTGAGCCCCAACACCCAACCTTTGACCCCCAACACCAACTTTGACCCCCAACACCCAACCCTAGACCCCTAACTCCTAACCCTTGACCCCTAACTCCCAACCCTTGCCCCCCAAACCAACCTTGACCCCCAAACCATCCTTGACCCCTGAACTCAACCCTTGACCCCCAACACCCAACCTTTGACCCCCAACACCCAACCCTAGACCCCTAACTCCCAACCCTTGCCCCCCAAACCAACCTTGACCCCCAAATCGTCCTTTGACCCCCAAACTCAACCCTTGACCCCAAACTCAACCCTTGACCCCCAAACTGACCTTGACCCCCAACTCCCATCTCTTGACTCCCAAAACTCAACCTTTGACCCCCAACTCCCAACCCTTGACCCCCAACACCCACCCCTTGACCGTCAGACCGTCCTTGACCCCTGAACTCAACCCTTGACCCCCAAACTCAACCTTTGACCCCCAACTCCCAACCCCTGACCCCCAACTCCCAACCCTTGACCCCCAGACCCCTTGCCCACCCCCCCAAACCTCAATCCCACCCCACGGGCATGGGAATGGCTCTCCAGGGAAGATTCCGGAAGGTTCCTCGGAGGACCCCACCCCAAGTGCCCACCCTGGGAGGGGTGAGGACCCTTCCCCTGACCTCTCGCCCCTCCCCCGCAGCTGCCCGGACCTGCCCTGGTACCTCTCGGCCGGTGACCGCTGCCAGACCCACATCAGCAAACTGGGGCTGGGCCTGGGCGTGGGGCTGGGGCTGGGGCTGACCATCCTCATCCTCCTCATCCTCTGCATCATCCTCACCGTCCGCTTGGCCCGAGGGCGCAAGAAATCCCCCGGAGCCAGGTGAAAACCCCAAATTCAACCCCAGAACCTGAGCTGGGGCCTCGAAACCCCAAACTCAACCCCAAAAGCCAAATTGGGAGCTCAAAACACCAAATTCAACCCCAAAATCCAAACTGGGAGCTCAAAATCCCAAATCAATCCCAAAACCTGAGCTGTACCCTCAAAACCCCAAATTCAACCCCAAAATCCAAACTGTGATCTCAAAACCCCAAATTCAACCCCAAAATCCAAACTGGGACCTCAAAACCCCAAATTCAACACCAAAATCCAAACTGTGATCTCAAAACCCCAAATTCAACACCAAAATTCAAACTGGGATCTCAAAATCCCAAATTCAACACCAAAACCTGAGCTGTGGCCTCAGAACACCAAACTCAACCCCAAAATCCAAACTGGGAGCTCAAAACCCCAAATTTAACCCCAAAATCCAAACTGTGATCTCAAAACCCCAAATTCAACACCAAAACCTGAGCTGGGGCCTCAAAACCCCATATTCAAACAAAAAATGCAAACTGTGATCTCAAAACCCCAAATTCACCCCCAAAACCCCAAATTCAACCCCAAAATCCAAACTGGGAGCTCAAAACCTCAAATCAATCCCAAAACCTGAGCTGTGCCCTCAAAACCCCAAACTCAACCCCAAAATACAAACTGGGACCTCAAAACCCCAAATCAATCCCAAAACCTGAGCTGGGGCCTCAAAACCCCAAATTCAAACAAAAAATGCAAACTGTGATCTCAAAACCCCAAATTCACCCCCAAAACCTGAGCTGTGGGCTCAAAACCCCAAATTCAACCCCAAAATCCAAACTGGGAGCTCAAAACCCCAAATTTAACCCCAAAATCCAAACTGGGAGCTCAAAACCCCAAATCAATCCCAAAACCTGAGCTGGGGCCTCGAAACCCCAAATTCAAGAGGTCCCCGTGGGGTTGCTGGGAAGGGTTTTGGGGTGGTCGGGCCCCAAAATTTTGGGTTCGCGTGACCCCCGAACCCCAATTTTGACCTTTAAAACACCCAAACCCCGTGGGGGGTGGGAGGGTTGAGACCCCCCAAACCTCCAGCGTCACCCCCCGGCCCTCCCCAGCCCCCTGAGCCCTGCGCGGCTCCACAGCGAGGACACCTGGCCGGACGGGGGACGCAGCAGCCGCGTCACCGGGATCTACCACGTCAACGGCAGGACGGGACCGCAAGGTGGGCCCCGAAACCATCGGGGGCGGAATCATCCCCGGAGAGGGAAAAAAAACCCCAAAAAAATCCCAAAATCTTCATGGGATCGTCTTCATCTTCATCCTCCTCCTCCTCCTCCTCGCAGGTCCCTACGGGCACAACACCTACAAGGCCAGCTCGGAGGTGGCGGAGCCGCCGGCGCCGGTGGGTGACAGCGTGGGGGGTGGGGCTGGGATTGACCTGGGACCCCCGATCCCCACCCCCGAAACCTGAGCTGGGGCCTGAAAACACCAAATTCAACCCCAAAACCTGAGCTGGGGCCTCAAGTTCCAAATTCAACCCCAAAATCCAAACTGGGTGCTCAAAACTCCAAATTCAACCCCAAACCTGAGCTGCGGCCTCGAAACACCAAATTCAATCCCAAAATCCAAATTGTGATCTCAAAATCCCAAATCCATCTCAAAATCTGAGCTGGGGCCTCAAAATCCCAAATTCAACCCCAAAATCCAAACCAGGATCTCAAAACCCCAAATTCAATCCCAAACCTGAGCTGGGGCCTCAAAACCCCAAATTCAACCCCAAAATCCAAACTGGGAGCTCAAAACCCCAAATTCAACCCCAAAACCTGAACTGGGATCTCAAAACTCCAAATTCAACCGCAAAACCTGAGCTGTGGCCTTAACCACAAATTCAACCCCAAAATCCAAATTGTGATCTCAAAACTCCAAATTCAACCCCAAAATCCAAACTGTGGCCTTGAAACACCAAATTCAACCGCAAAACCTGAGCTGGGGCCTCAAAACACCAAATCAACCCCAAAATCCAAACTGGGATCTCAAAATCCCAAATTCAATCCCAAACCTGAGCTGGGGCCTTGAAACACCAAATTCAATCCCAAAATCCAAACTAGGATCTCAAAATCCCAAATTCAACACCAAAATCCAAACTGGGTGCTCAAAATTCCAAATTCAATCCCAAACCTGAGCTGTGGCCTCAAATTCCAAATCAACACCAAAATCCAAACTGGGATCTCAAAACTCCAAATTCAACCCCAAAATCCAAACTGTGGCCTTGAAACCCCAAATTCAACCCCAAAATCCAAACTGGGACCTCAAAAACCCAAATTCAACACCAAAATCCAAACCAGGATCTCAAAACCCCAAATTCAACCCCAAACCTGAGCTGGGGCCTCAAATTCCAAATTCAACCCCAAAATCCCAATTAGGACTCTCAAACTCACAATTTTAACTCCCAAAAGCCAATTAGGACTCCCAACTTCAACTCCCAAAACCCAAACTATGACCTCAAAATCCGAAATTCAACCCCAAACCTGAGCTGGGGCCTCAAAATACCAAATTCGACCCCAAAATCCAAACCAGGATCTCAAAATACCAAATTCAACCCCAAACCTGAGCTGGGGCCTTGAAACACCAAATTCAATCCCAAAATCCAAACTAGGATCTCAAAATCCCAAATTCAACACCAAAATCCAAATCAGGATTTCAAAACACCAAATTCAACACCAAAACCTGAGCTGGGGCCTCAAAACCCCGAATTCAATCCCAAAATCCAAATTGTGATCTCAAAACCCCATATCAATCCCAAAATCCAAAGTGGGACCTCAAAAGCCCAAACTCAACCCAAAAACCCCAATTAGGGCTCTGAAACTCCCAATTTTAACTCCCAAAATCCAAACTTTGACCTCAAAACCTCAAATCAACCCCAAAACCTGAGCTGTGGCCTCAAAACCCCAAAACAACCCCAAAATCCGAATTAGGGCTCTCAAACTCCCAATTTTAAGGCCCAAAACCAAACTGTGGTCTCAAAGTCTCAATTTTGACCCCTCAACCTCAAATTGCTGCCTCGAAACTCCCAATTTCCACCTCCAAAACCCCAAACGTGATGCCCCAAAATGCAAAATTCAATCCTGAAACCCCAACCGCGACCCCCAAAACCCAAAGTGTGACCTCACAACCCCAATTTCAAGCCCCAAAACCCAAACTGTGACCCCCAAAACCACAAATTCAACCCCAAAGGCCCAAATTTTGGTCTTCGAAACCCCAATTGTGACCCCCAGACCCTCGTCCTTGACCTCAAACCCCTAAAATTGACCCCAAACCCCAAATGTGACTCCCAAAAGCCCAACCATGACCCCCAAGCTCCGATTTTGACCTTAAAAACCCCAAATTTAGGCCTTCAAAACCCCAATCTTAACCCCCCAAACCCCCAATTTTGACCCCAAACCCCCCCAATTCTGACCCAAACCCCCAATTCTGAACCCCAACCCCAATTTTGACCCCAAACCCCCCGATTTTGACCCAAACCCCAATTCTGACCCCAAACCCCAATTCTGACCCCAAACCCCCCAAATTTTGACCCCAAACCCCCCGATTCTGACCCCAAACCCCCCGATTTTGACCTTAAACCACAATTCTGACCCCAAACCCCTAATTTTGGCCTTCAGAACCCCAATTTTTACCCCCCAATCCCCAAATTTTCACCCAAACCCCCCCGATTCTGACCCCAAACCCCAATTCTGACCCCAAACCCCCAATTCTGACCCCAAACCCCCCGATTCTGACCCCCAAACCCCCCGACTCTGACCCCCAAACCCGCCGATTTTGACCCCAAACCCCCCAATTTAGACCTTCAAAACCCCAATCTTGACCCCCCAATCCCCAAATTTTGACCCCAAACCCCCAATTCTGACCCCCAAACCCCCTAATTCTGACCCCCAAACCTCCAATTCTGACCCCAAACCTCCAATTTTGACCTTCAAACCCCCAATCTTGACCCCACAATCCCCAAATTTTGACCCAAACCCCCCCGATTTTGACCCCAAACCCCCCGATTTTGACCTTAAACCACAATTCTGACCCCAAACCCCTAATTTTGGCCTTCAGAACCCCAATTTTGACCCCAAACCCCCCAATTCTGACCCAACCCTCCAAATTTTGACCCCAAACCCCCATTTTCGACCTTCAAAACCTCAATCTTGACCCCCCAACCTCCAAATTTTGACCCAAACCCCCCGATTCTGACCCCAAACCCCCAAAGTTTGACCCCAAACCCCCCGATTCTGCCCCCAACCCCAATTCTGACCCCAAACCCCAATTCTGACCCCAAACCCCCCGATTCTGCCCCCAACCCCAATTTTGACCCCAACGCCCCCAATTCTGACCCCAAACCTCCCCAATTTTGACTCCAAACCCCCCAATTCTGACCCCAAACCCCCTGATTCTGACCCCAACCCCAATTCTGACCCCAACCCCCCCGATTTTGACCCCAACCCCAATTCTGACCCCAAACCCCCCGATTCTGACCCCAAACCCCCCGATTCTGACCCCAAACCCCCCGATTCTGACCCCAAAGCCCCCGATTTTGACCCCAAACCCCCACCTACCACCCCCACCCCTAACCCTGAGCCCCCTCCCCATTTTCCAGGTGCTGGCAGAAGGCGCGGCAGCCCTGTGACCCCTCCCCCACCCGGGAGGGGGGTGCCCCCCAAGACCCTCGGAACCCTCATTTTTTGGGGGGAAAAACGTCAGGATTAGGATCCTCTGTGAGAGGGGAGGGGTCCCCCCGTGGTGTTTTTGGGGGGGTTTCTCCTTGGAGAGGACACCCCGGGGGGATTTTGGGGTTGGGTCTCCGGAGAAGGGAAATCCTCATCTCCACGGAAATTATATTTATTAACGTATTTATTCCATCTCCCGGAAAAAAAAAAAAATCTCCCGGAAACGGAGGGGGTGGAATTGGGGGGGAATTCCCAAAGGAAGGGGGGGCAGCGCTGCTGACCCCTTTGGGGGTCACGGTTTGGGGTTTGGGGTCACAGTTTGGGGTTTGGGGGTCAAGATTTGGGGGTTGGGGGTCAAGATTGAGAGTTTGGGGTCGAGATTGGGGTTTGAGGGGTCAAAATTTGGGGTTTGGGGGTCAAGATTTAGGGGTTGGGGTCACGGTTGGGGGTTTGGGGGTAAGATTTGGGTCTGGGGGTCATGGTTTGGGGTTTGGGGTCAAGATTTGGAGTTTGGGGTCACGGTTTGGGGTTTGGGGTCACGGTTTGGGGTTTGGGGGTCAAGATTTGGGGTTTGGGGGTCACAGTTTGGGGTTTGGGGGTCAAGATTTGGGGTTTGGGGGTCAAGATTTGGGTCTGGGGGTCACGGTTTGGGGTTTGGGGGTCACAGTTTGGGGTTTGGGGGTCAAGATTTGGGTCTGGGGGTCATGGTTTGGGGTTTGGGGTCAAGATTTGGAGTTTGGGGTCACGGTTTGGGGTTTGGGGTCACGGTTTGGGGTTTGGGGGTCAAGATTTGGGGTTTGGGGGTCACAGTTTGGGGTTTGGGGGTCAAGATTTGGGGTTTGGGGGTCAAGATTTGGGTCTGGGGGTCACGGTTTGGGGTTTGGGGGTCACAGTTTGGGGTTTGGGGGTCAAGATTTGGGTCTGGGGGTCACGGTTTGGGGTTTGGGGGTCACCATTGGAATTTGGGGTCACGGTTTGGGGTTTGGGGTCACGGTTTGGGGTTTGGGGTCATGGTTTGGGGTTTGGGGTCACGGTTTGGGGTTTGGGGGTCACAATTGAGAGTTTGGGGTCAAGATTGGGGTTTTGGATGTCGAGATTGAGAGTTTGGGGTCGAGATTGGGGTTTTGGGGGTCACAGTTTGGGGTTTGGGGGTCGAGATTGAGAGTTTGGGGGTCGAGGGATTTAGGGGTTTAGGGGTTTGGGGGTTGAAATTCAGAGTTTGGGGTCGAGATTGAGGTTTTGGATGTCGAGGTTTGGCTTGTGAAGGTCGAGATTGGAGCTTTGGAGGTTCAGGTTGGGGTTTTGGGGTTCGAGATCGAGGTTTGGGGTTGGAATTTTGAAGGTCATGGTCAGCGTTTTGGGGCCGAGTTTGGGATTTTGGACACGGAGTTTGAAAGTTCAGGGTTGGCTTTTGGAGGTCACAGTTGGGGCTTGGGGTCACGATTGGGATTTGGGGTTTTTACCATCAAGATCAGAATTTTGGGGTTTGAGATCAGATCTTTAGAGCTCAAATTTGGGGTTTGGGACACCGATTTGGGGTTTTAACCTTTGAGATCAGAATTTTGGGGTTTGAGATCAGATCTTTAGAGGTCAAATTTGGAGTTTGGGGCACCAATTTGGGGTTTTAACCACAGAGATCAGAATTTTGGGGTTTGAGATCGGAGCTTTAGGGGGCAAATTTGGGGTTTGGGGCATCAGGATTTTGGGGTTTGAAATTAGAGCTTTAGAGGTCAAATTCGGGGTTTTGGGGCACTGATTTGGGGTTTTAACCTTTGAGATCAGAATTTTGGGGTTTGAGATCAGATCTTTAGAGGTCAAATTTGGGGTTTGGGGCACCAATTTGGGGTTTTAACTGAGAGATCAGAATTTTGGGGTTTAAGATCGGAGCTTTAGGGGTCAAATTTGGGGTTTTGGGGATCATGGGTGGGATTTGATACTCGAGATCATTTTTGGGGGCAGCTTTGAAGGAAATCCCAACCCCAACACAGCCCAAACCGACCCCCAAGGACCCAAAACCACCGCCGGAGAAAGAAGAAATCCCACGGAACAACCCTTTGCCCTACACCGGCTGGGGCGGAGCCCCAAACCCAATAAAACTTGACCTCCTGCCACCCCAAAATTCCATTTCCCACCGTTCCCGCCCCTCGCGGCGCTGGCTCCGCAGATAATGGTGTTTGTTTTCTGGGCGGGAAAAGGTTCGTCCCCGCCCGGCAGGTGCGTGGGAGCGGCCGGGAAAGGGCGGCCGAAGGGTTTGGGGTCAGCCCTGAGGGCTGGGGGGGTTCCAGGGGGGTCCCTGATTTCCGTTCCGGGCATTTTGGAAGGGTCGGGACGGTGGTTTCGGCTTTTTTGGGATGGGGTTTGAGCATGGACACCTTGCGGTGACCAATGGTGACCCAGTGGTGTCCAAATGATGTCCCAGTGATGTCCCAATGGTGACCCAGTGATGTCCCAATGGTGACCAGTGGTGACCCAGTGGTGTCCCAATGGTGACCAGTGGTGTCCAAATGATGTCCCAATGGTGACCAGTGGTGACCCAGTGGTGTCCCAGTGGCAACCCAGTGGTGTCCAAATGATGTACCAGTGATGTCCCAGTGGTGACCCAGTGATGCCCCAATGGTGACCAGTGGTGTCCAAATGATGTCCCAATGGTGTCCCAGTGATGTCCCAATGGTGACCAGTGGTGACCCAGTGGTGACCCCATGGTGACCAGTGGTGTCCAAATGATGTCCCAATGGTGTCCCAATGGTGTCCCAGTGATGTCCCAATGGTGACCAGTGGTGACCCAGTGGTGACCCCATGGTGACCCAATGATGACCCAATGTGACCCAATGATGTCCCAATGGTCACCCAACCATGACCCAATGATGACCCAATGGTGACCCAATGGTGACCCAATGATGTCCCAATAGTGTCCCAGTGATGTCCCAATGATGACCCCATGGTGACCCAATGGTGACCCCATGATGTCCCAATGGTCACCCAATGATGTCCCAATGGTCACCCAACCATGACCCCATGGTGACCCAATGATGACCCAAACATGACCCAATGATGTCCCAATTATGACCCAATGGTCACCCAATGGTCACCCAATGTGACCCAATGGCGACCCAATGGTGACCCAACCATGACCCCACCACGACCCAAGGATTGGCCACACAAACTGTGACCCCCCAAAACCCCAAACTCAACCCCAAAACCCCAAACTCAACCCCAAAACCCCACCCAGGACCTCAAAACTCCACCCGGGACCTCAAAACCCCCAATCTCCACCCCCCACAGCCCCAAACTCAACCCCAAAACCCCAAACTCAACCCCAAAACCCCACCCGGGACCCCAAAACCCCCAATCTCCACCCCCCACAGCCCCAGACTCAACCCCAAAGGGGGTCCCAGGGGTCCCCACGGCATTGCCGATGTCCGGGAGAGCTCCTGGGGGAGCTTTCGCCGCTCCATCGCTGCGTCACCGGAGGGGTTGGGAGGGAGGGAGGTTCTGTCCCTTCCCACCGTGGGGGCAAAGGTTCTTCTTCTCGCGGCTCTGCCAGCTCCGAGCGCGTTCCAGCTCTGGCATGGTGCCGGCAGAGGAGCCGTGACAGCAAAAATGAAAGTCTCCATCTTTCATCTCCACATCTTCTTCCTCCTCCTCTTCATCCCCGAAGGGAGAGCAAGTGAGTAGGGCCGGGAAAGTTTTTTTTTTTTTTTTAAATGAATTTTTTGGGGGGGAAAAGAAGGTGGGATGGGAGACGATGTCGTTTCCTCTCGGGATTTTCAGTGGGGTTCCCCTGGCTTCAATCCTGGTCACCTCCATTCCCTGGATAAAAATTCCCTCTCCAAAGTCCCATCCCGTTATGGGGTGGACGGGAATGGGTCGGGGGTCCATGGGGATGGGTCAGGGATCCATGGGAATGGGTCAGGGATCCGTGGGAATGGGTCAGGGGTCCAAGGGGATGGATTGGGATCTGCAGGAATGGATTTGGGGTTCATGGGGATGGGTCAGGATCTGCAGGGATGGGTGAGGGGTCCATGGGAATGGGTCAGGGGTCCATGGGAATGGGTCAGGGGTCCATGGGATGGATTTGGGATCTGCAGGGATGGATTTGGGGTTCATGGGAATGGGTCAGGGGTCCATGGGATGGATTGGGATCTGCAGGGATGGATTTGGGATCTGCAGGGATGGGTCAGGATCTGCAGGGATGGGTCAGAGGTCCATGGGAATGGGTCAGGGATCCGTGGGAATGGGTCAGGGGTCCATGGGGGTAGTTTGGGGGGTCCAAGGGGATGGATTGGGATCTGCAGGGATGGGTCAGGATCTGTAGGCATGGATTTGGGATCTGCAGGGATGGATTTGGGGTCCATGGGGATGGGTCAGGGGTCCATGGGGATGGATTGGGATCTGCAGGGATGGATTTGGGATCTGCAGGGATGGGTCAGGACCTGCAGGGATGGATTTGGGGTCCATGGGCATGGGTCAGGAGGTCCTGAGGGTCCACTGGGGGTCCTGGAAGATGGATCAGGATCCACAGGGCTCCAAAGAGACAGAGCAGGGATCCTCATGGATGGGTCAGGGGTCCCTGGAGATGGACTGGGGGTCCCTGGGGGTGCACTGGAGGCCCACAGAGATGGGTCAGGGGTCCACAGGTCCACAGGGATGGGTCAAGGGTCTCTGGGAATGGGTCAGGGGTCCCGGAGGATGCACTCGCAGTCAAGGGAGACGGATCAGGATCCATGGAGATGGATCAGGGATCTACAGGGATGGGTCAGGGATCTCCAGGGGTGGATCGGGGATCTCCAGGGATGGATTGGGGTCCATGGGAATGGATTTGGGGTCCACGGGAATGGATCGGGGGTCCACAGGGGTGGCCTGGGGGTCCACAGGAGCGGCCTGGGGGTCCACAGGGGTGTCTTGTAGGTCCACCCAAGCCCTCCTCCCCCACCACTCGATGTCCCCAAACAGGTGCCACCTCCCCCCACCCCCACCCGGTGCCAGCACCGGGACATTCCCGGTACCGGAGCCCCTCCCCCATTCCGCTCCGGCTCTTCCCCCTCCCCCTCCTCCTCCCTCTCCCCCTCCCCCTCCTCCTCCTCACCCCCCCCGGCCAATCCCAGCCGGGAAACCTCATTAAGAGACCGCGTTAATTGCACGAGAGCTGCTCATCAAAGCTCCCGCAGCGGGAGAACCTCGAGGCAAGAGCAAACGGGGCCGGGAAGAGGCGAATTCCGGAGACGACGAGACTTTTTTGGGGGCGTTTGAAGTGTTTTTTTAAGGAGTTATTTTTGTTAATTCGTGGTGGTTTGGGTTTTTTTGTTTTTTTTTTTTTTCCCCCCCAAGCCGGGGATTTTCCGAAGGGGAACTTCACGGTAAAAAGCTCGATTTGATAAAAAGCAGAATTTGATTGATAAAAAGCTCGATTTTGAGCGACCCTTGGGCGAGGGCAAAGTGTCCCCTCGGCTCCGTGGGTGTCACGGTCCTGCCGCTCACCTGGGCACGCTCACCTGGGCACGCTCACCTGAGCGCTCACCTGGGCACGCTCACCTGGACACGTGCCACGGGTCCACGGTCCCGTGCGGGGAACGCGGGAGTGTCCCCGCGTCCCTCCGGGAAACGAAACTCGAAACTCCGGGAAAGGGGAAGGGGAGGAAGGGCCGAGGTCCAGTCCGGGGAAGGAACAGCGAGAAACGAAAGGAGCGCTGATAAGAGCAGAGATAAGAGATTCCCTGGAGCTGATAAAGGTTCCTGGAACTGAAAATGAGCACCTGAGGAATCATAATGAGCTCCTGGAGCTGATAATGAGCTCTTGGAGCTGATAATGAGCTCTTGGAACTGATAAAGGGCGCCTGGAGCCCAGAGCGGCACGTGGGGAAGGGCTGGAGGGGATCCAGGGGGTGAGGAGGGGTGGGAATGGTGGGGGGGGGAGGAGGCTCTCGATTTTCCCAAAATGGGGAAAAATTTTAAAGGGATGTTCCGGAGGGTCCCAGGGAGGGGGAGGTTCTCAATATTCCCAAAATTGAGGAATTGTGACTTAAAAGGAACATTCCGGAGGGTCCCACGGAGTGGAAAGTTCTCAATTTTCCCAAAATTGAGGGATTGCGATTAAAGGGAACATTCCAGAGGGTCCCATGGAGGGGGAGGGTCTCAATTTTGGGAAAATTGAGGAGTTGTGATTAAAGGGAAAATTCCAGAGGGTCCCACGGAGCGGAAAGTTCTCAATTTTCCCAAAATTGGGGAATTGCGATTAAAGGGAACATTCCGAAGGGTCCCATCTGGGGGAGGGTCTCAATTTCCCCAAAATTGAGGAGTTGTGACCTAAAGGGAACAATCGAGAGGGTTCCAGGGAGGCGGAGGTTCTCTATTTTCCCAAAACTGAGGAATTATGAGTTAAAGGGAACATTCCAGAGGGTCCCACGGAGTGGAAAGTTCTCAATTTTCCCAAAATTGAGGAATTGCAGCTTAAAGGGAACATTCCGGAGGGTCCCAGGGAGGCAGAGGTTCTCGATTTTCCCAAAATTGAGGAATTATGAGTTAAAGGGAACATTGCAGAGGGTCCCACCTAGGGGAAGTTCTCAATTTTCCCAAAATTGAGGAATTGTGATTAAAGGGAACATTCTGGAGGGTCCCAGGGAGGGGGAGGTTCTCAATTTTGGGAAAATTGAGGAGTTGTGACTTTAAGGGAACATTCCGGAGGGTCCCATGGATGGGGAGGTTCTCGATTTTGGGAAAATTGGGGAATTGCAATTAAAGGGAGCATTACAGGGAGTCCCACCTGGAGGAGGGTCTCAATTTTCCCAAAATTGAGGAATTGCGATTAAAGGGAAAATTCCAGAGGGTCCCACGGAGCTGAAAGTTCTCAATTTTCCCAAAACTGGGGAATTGCAGCTTAAAGGGAACATTCCAGAGGGTCCCACCTAGGGAAAGTTCTCAATTTTCCCAAAATTGAGGAATTGCGATTAAAGGGAACATTCCGGAGGGTCCCACCTGGGGAAGGTTCTCGATTTTGGGAAAATTGAGGAGTTGTGACTTTAAGGGAACATTCCGGAGAGTCCCAGGGAGGGGGAGACTCTCAATTTCCCCAAAATTGAGGAGTTGTGACCTAAGGGGAACATTCCAGAGGGTCCCATGGAGGGGGAGATTCTCAATTTTCCCAAAACAGAGGAACTGTGACTTAAAGGGAACATTCCAGAGGGTCCCACGGAGTGGAAAGTTCTCAATTTTCCCAAAATTGAGGAATTGCGGCTTAAAGGGAACATCATTCCAGAGGTTCTCAATTTTGCCAAAATTGTGGAATTGCGATTAAAGGGAACATTCCGGAGGGTCCCACCTGGGGGAGGTTCTCGATATTGGGAAAATTGAGGAGTTGTGACTTTAAGGGAACATTCCGGAGGGTCCCAGGGAGGGGGAGGGTCTCAATTTTCCCAAAATTGGGGAATTGCGATTAAAGGGAACATTCCAGAGGGTCCCATGGAGGGGGAGGTTCTCAATTTTGGGAAAATTGAGGAATTGTGATTAAAGGGAAAATTCCAGAGGGTCCCACGGAGCGGAAAGTTCTCAATTTTCCCAAAATTGGGGAATTGCGATTAAAGGGAACATTCCGAAGGGTCCCATCTGGGGGAGGGTCTCAATTTCCCCAAAATTGAGGAGTTGTGACCTAAAGGGAACAATCGAGAGGGTTCCAGGGAGGCGGAGGTTCTCTATTTTCCCAAAACTGAGGAATTATGAGTTAAAGGGAACATTCCAGAGGGTCCCACGGAGTGGAAAGTTCTCAATTTTCCCAAAATTGAGGAATTGCAGCTTAAAGGGAACATTCTGGAGGGTCCCACAGAGGGAGAGATTCTCAATTTTCCTGAAATTGAGGAATTACGATTAAAGGGAACATTGCAGAGGGTCCCACCTAGGGGAAGTTCTCAATTTTCCCAAAATTGAGAAGTTGTGGCTTAAAGGGAACATTCCAGAGGGTCCCAGGGAGGCAGAGGTTCTCGATTTTCCCAAAATTGAGGAATTATGAGTTAAAGGGAACATTGCAGAGGGTCCCACCTAGGGGAAGTTCTCAATTTTCCCAAAATTGAGGAATTGTGATTAAAGGGAACATTCTGGAGGGTCCCAGGGAGGGGGAGGTTCTCAATTTTGGGAAAATTGAGGAGTTGTGACTTTAAGGGAACATTCCGGAGGGTCCCATGGATGGGGAGGTTCTCGATTTTGGGAAAATTGGGGAATTGCAATTAAAGGGAGCATTACAGGGAGTCCCACCTGGAGGAGGGTCTCAATTTTCCCAAAATTGAGGAACTGCGATTAAAGGGAAAATTCCAGAGGGTCCCATGGAGCTGAAAGTTCTAAATTTTCCCAAAATTGGGGAATTGCAGCTTAAAGGGAACATTCCAGAGGGTCCCACCTAGGGAAAGTTCTCAATTTTCCCAAAATTGAGGAATTGCGGCTTAAAGGGAACATCATTCCAGAGGTTCTCAATTTTGCCAAAATTGTGTAATTGCGATTAAAGAGAACATTCCGGAGGGTCCCACCTGGGGGAGGTTCTCGATTTTGGGAAAATTGAGGAGTTGTGACTTTAAGGGAACATTCTGGAGGGTCCCAGGGAGGGGGAGGGTCTCAATTTTCCCAAAATTGGGGAATTGCGATTAAAGGGAACATTTCAGAGGGTCCCACCTGGGGGAGGTTCTCAATTTTGGGAAAATTGAGGAATTGCGATTAAAGGGAACATTCCCATGGTTCCCACAGAGGGGGAGGTTCTCAATTTTCCCGAAATTTAGGGATTGCGATTAAAGGGAACATTCCGGAGGGTCCAAATCCTTCCATGACCCCCGGCAGGTACCAGGGGGGGTCTCCAAAAAAGTCTGAGTCCAGGAAATCCTGGGCCCATCTCAGACCTTCTGCTCTCTCTGCAGGATCCTGGACCACCGAGGGTCCCCAAAACGTGGACGCCTCGAGGATTCCCGCGGGAAACGGGAACGGGACAAAAACCAGGAGCGACGGAAATGTTGAGGACAGTGGAATTCCTGGGGGAAACAGCGGCGCGGGAAGAGATGGAGAAGACAGGCCAGGCACGAGCGCAGAAATCGGCGTCGGGAGCCCCGCGGAAGGTTCCGCAGAGGGTACATCTGCCTGGAGCAGCGCTACAACCTGGAGTAAATCTGAGGATAGCGCCAGCAGCTCTGCAGGAACAAGTAAGACCTCTACATACACCAATAGTAGCTCTACAACTACAAGTAGTAGCTCTACACACACCAGTAGTACCTCTACACCTACAAGTAGTAGCTCTACACACACCAGTAGTACCTCCACACCTACAAGTAACAATTCTACAACCACCAGGAGTAGCTCGGTAAGTACAGGTGGCAGTTTTACACCTACAAAGAGCAGCTCTCCAACTCTAAGTAGCATCTTTACACCTATGAGTAGTATCTCTACACCCACCGGTAGCAGTTCTGCACCCAATAGTAGCAACTCTACTTCCAGCACCACCTCTACAACCTCCCGTAGCAGCTCTAGACATATGAATACCAACACTACTCTCACCACCATCTCTACAACTAGGAGTAGCAGCTCTGCACCCACCCTTAGTACCTCTACATCTACTAGCACCCCTACACCTACCAGTAGCACCTCTGCAGCTGCGAGTACCAGTTCTACACCTACGAGTAGCAGCTCTACAAACACCACAACCTCTACACGCCCCGGTAGCAGCTCTCCAACAACCGGTAGTAGCTCTACACCTAAAAGTACCCCCTCTACACCAACCAGTAGTATCTCTACAACTACAAGTAGCACCTCTACACACACCAGTACCAGCTCTACACCAACCAATAGTACCTCTACACCTACAAGTAGCACCTCCAGTCCCACAACTGTAACTACACAGACCATTAGTAGGACTACACAGACCTCCACGGCTGCAGCTGTCAGTAGTAAATCTACACCTGCCAGTACCCCCTCTACACAAACCAGTAGTATCTCTACCACTACACGTAGCACCTCTACACCCACCAGTTCCAGTTCAACACCCTCCAGTAGCAGCCCCCCAATGACTACGAATATCACAACTACGAGTAGCAACTCTCAACCCACAGGTAGCAGCTCTACACCCACCCCCACCTCTGCACCCACACCGAGTAGCTCTGCAACTCCGGGGAGTAGCTCTGGGCCCAGCACCATCACCATCACCACACCCACCCCAACCAGCTCTACAACTACAGCTGGCAGCTCTACACACACCAGTGCCAACTCTGCACTCACCAGTAGTAGCTCGGCAACTCCCAGTAGCATCTCTACTCTTGCGATAACCTCTCCAACCATCAGTAGCAGTCCTACACCTACAAGTAGCAACTCTACACTCACCACCAGCCCCACACCCACCAGTAGTAGCTCCACATCCATCACCATCTCTACAACACCCAGGAGCAGCTCTGCAACTGCGAGTAGCAGCTCTACTCCCACCACAACCTCTACACTCCCGAGTAGCAGCCCTGTGGCTACCAGCAGCCCCTCTACACCAACCAGCAGTAGCTCTACACTCTCCACTGACACTACACTCACGAGTACGAGCTCGACAGCTCCAAGTAGCACCTCTACCATGACCACCACCCCTACACCTACCAGTAGTAGCCCTACACCCACCAGTAGCAGCACTACTCATAGCACCATATCAACACCAACCAGTAATAGTTTGGCAACTACGAGCACCGGCTCTACACCTACCAGTAGTAGCTCCACACCTACCACCAGCAATACACCCCCCAGGAGCACCCCTACAGCTCCAAGTAGCAGCTCCACACCCACCAGTAGCAGCTCTACACCCACCAGTAGTCGTTCCACACCCACCACCACCTCAACAACCATGAGTACTAGCTCTACTCCCACCATTACCAGCTCCACTGCTCCAAGTAGCAGCTCTACAACTACAAGTAGCAGCTCTACACTCACCACTGGCACTACACTCACAAGTACGAGCCCTACAACTCCAAGTAGCAGTTCTACAGTGACCACCACTGGCACTACACCCACCAGTAGCAGTTCTACAACCTCAAGTAGCAGCTCTACACCCACCACAATCCTTACACCCAGCAGTAGCAGCTCTACTCCCATCACCATATCTACACCAACCCCTAATAGCTCAGCAACTACAAGTAGCATCTCTACACCTACAACTACCAGCTCTGCACCCACCACCACATCTCCCAGCGGCAGCAGCTCCACACCCACCAGCAGCAGCTCCACACTCACTAGTAGTCGCTCTACACCCACAAGTAGCAGCTCTGCACTCACCAGTACTGTCTCCACTGCTTCCTCCAATACTCCACCCACTAGCAGTGTCTCTACAACCACCAGTAGTAGTTCTACAACTACCAGCTCTACACCCACCAGTACCAGCACAGAAACTGTAAGCAGCAGCTCTAGCACAACCACCATCTCTACACCCACCAGCAGCAGCTCCACTCCCAGCACCATCTCTACACCTACAAGTAGCAGCTCTACTCCTACAAGTAGCAGTTCTATACCCACCACTGTCAATATCCCCACCAGCAGTAGCTCTACTTCCACCAGTAGTATTTCTGCATCTACCACTAGCACCTCTACACTCTCCACCACAACGATTACTACACGTACCAGCGGCAGCTCCACACTCTCCAGTAGTACCTCTAGACCTACCAGTAGTAGCTCTACAGCCACCAGTAGTATCTCTACAGCCACAAGTAGTACCTCCACACTCAGCCCTGACACAGCCCCCATCAATTCTGGCTCTACGCCCACCACCACATCTACACCCACGAGCAGCAGCTCCACACCCACCAGTGAAAGCTCTACACCTACAAGTAGCAGTTCTACACCCACCACTATCTCTCCTCCCACCAGTAGTATCTCAACACCCACCAGTAGTAGCTCCACACCCACCACCATCTCTACAACCACCAGTAGTAGCTCTACTCCCACCCTTACCAGCTCCACGGCTACAAGTAGCAGCTCTACACCAACCACAAGTAGTTTGACACCCACCAGTGAAAGCTCTACACTGGCAACTAGCAGCTCTACAACTATGAGTAGCAGCTCTACAACTATGAGTAGCAGCTCTACACCCACCACTGGCACTACACTCAGGAGTACGAGCTCCACACCTACCAGCAGCAGCTCTACAGTGACCACCACCCCTACACCTACCAGTAGTAGCTCTACACCTACAAGTAGCATCTCTACACCTACAAGTGCCAGCTCTACACCCACCACCACATCTACCATCGGCAGCAGCTCCACACCCACCAGCAGTAGCTCTACACCCACCAGCAGTAGTTCAGCAACTGCAAGTAGCAGCTCTACACCCACCACTATCTCTCCTCCCACCAGTAGTATCTCAACACCCACCAGTAGTAGCTCTACACCAACCACCCACACTACACCCACAGGTAGCAGTTCTACTCTCACCGCTAGCACTTCTACAGCTACAAGTGGCAGCTCGACACTCACCACCATCACTACACCCTCCAGTGCGACCTCAGCGCCCACCAGTAGTAGCTCTACACTTTCCTCCACCTCTACACCCACGAGTAGCAGCACTACACCCACCAGCAGTAGCTCCACACCCACCAGTAGTAGCTCCACACCCACCACCATCTCTATAACCACTATGGGTAGTAGCTCTACTCCCACCATCACCAGCTCCACTGCTCCAAGTAGCAGCTCTACACTCACCACCCTCTCGACACCAGCAAGTAGCAACCCCACACCCACCAGTAGCAGTTCGACAACCACCCGTACTAGCTCTACTCCTACAAGTACCAGCTCTACACCCAGTACCACCTCTGCAGGCACCAGTAGCAGATCTACACCAACCATGAGTATTCCTACACCCAGCATTAGCAGCTCTATACACACCAGTAGTAGCTCCACACCCACCACCATCTCTACAACCATCAGTAGTAGCTCTACTCCCACCCTTACCAGCTCCACGGCTACAAGTAGCAGCTCTACACCAACCACGAGTAGTTTGACACCCACCAGTGAAAGCTCTACACTGGCAACTAGCAGCTCTACAACTATGAGTAGCAGCTCTACAACTATGAGTAGCAGCTCTACACCCACCACTGGCACTACACTCAGGAGTACGAGCTCCACACCTACCAGCAGCAGCTCTACAGTGACCACCACCCCTACACCTACCAGTAGTAGCTCTACACCTACAAGTAGCATCTCTACACCTACAAGTGCCAGCTCTACACCCACCACCACATCTACCATTGGCAGCAGCTCCACACCCACCAGCAGTAGCTCTACACCCACCAGCACTAGTTCAGCAACTGCAAGTAGCAGTTCTACACCCACCACAATCTCTCCTCCCACCAGTAGTATCTCAACACCCACCAGTAGTAGCTCTACACCAGCCACCCACACTACACCCACAGGTAGCAGTTCTACTCTCACCGCTAGCACTTCTACAGCTACAAGTGGCAGCTCGACACTCAGCACCATCACTACACCCTCCAGTGCGACCTCAGCGCCCACCAGTAGTAGCTCTACACTTTCCTCCACCTCTACACCCACGAGTAGCAGCTCCACACCCACCAGTTGTAGCTCCACACCCACCACCATCTCTCCACCTACAAGTAGCGGCTCTAGTCCCACCACAAACTCTACACCCAACAGTGGTGTCTCTACTCCCACCACTGACACTACCCTCACGAGTACGAGCTCTACAGCTCCAAGTAGCACCTCTACCATGACCACCACCCCTACACCTACCAGTAGTAGCCCTACACCCATCAGTAGCAGCTCTACTCATAGCACCATATCAACACCAACCAGTAATAGCTTGGCAACTACGAGCACTGGCTCTACACCTACCAGTAGTAGCTCCACACCTACCACCAGCACTACACCCCCCAGGAGCACCCCTACAGCTCCAAGTAGCAGCTCCACACCCACCAGTAGCAGCTCTACACCCTCCAGTAGTAGTTCCACACCCACCACCACCTCAACAACCATGAGTACTGGCTCTACTCCCACCATTACCAGCTCCACTGCTCCAAGTAGCAGCTCTACAACTACAAGTAGCAGCTCTACACTCACCACTGGCACTACACTCACAAGTACGATCCCTACAGCTCCAAGTAGCAGTTCTACAGTGACCACCACCACGACACCCACCAGTAGCAGTTCTACAACCTCAAGTAGCAGCTCTACACCCACCACAATCCTTACACCCAGCAGTGGCAGCTCTACTCCCATCACCATATCTACACCAACCCCTAATAGCTCAGCAACTACAAGTAGCATCTCTACACCTACAACTACCAGCTCTGCACCCACCACCACATCTCCCAGCGGCAGCAGCTCCACACCCACCAGCAGCAGCTCCACACTCACTAGTAGTCGCTCTACACCCACAAGTAGCAGCTCTGCACTCACCACTATCACTACACCCTCCAGTGCGACCTCAGCGCCCACCAGTAGTAGCTCTACACTTTCCTCCACCTCTACACCCACGAGTAGCAGCTCCACACCCACCAGCATCTCTATAACCACTATGGGTAGTAGCTCTACTCCCACCATCACCAGCTCCACTGCTCCAAGTAGCAGCTCTACACTCACCACCCTCTCGACACCAGCAAGTAGCACCCCCACACCCACCAGTAGCAGTTCGACAACCACCCGTACTAGCTCTACTCCTACAAGTACCAGCTCTACACCCAGTACCACCTCTGCAGGCACCAGTAGCAGATCTACACCAACCATGAGTATTCCTACACCCAGCACTAGCAGCTCTATACACACCAGTAGTAGCTCTACTCACACCACCATCTCTACACCTACCAGCGGCAGCTCCACACTCACCAGTAGTACGTCTAGACCTGGCAGTAGTAGCTCCACAATCACCAGTAGTATCTCAACACCCACCACCATCTCTACAACCATCAGTAGTAGCTCTACTCCCACCCTTACCAGCTCCACGGCTACAAGTAGCAGCTCTACACCAACCACAAGTAGTTTGACACCCACCAGTGAAAGCTCTACACTGGCAACTAGCAGCTCTACAACTATGAGTAGCAGCTCTACAACTATGAGTAGCAGCTCTACACCCACCACTGGCACTACACTCAGGAGTACGAGCTCCACACCTACCAGCAGCAGCTCTACAGTGACCACCACCCCTACACCTACCAGTAGTAGCTCTACACCTACAAGTAGCATCTCTACACCTACAAGTGCCAGCTCTACACCCACCACCACATCTACCATTGGCAGCAGCTCCACACCCACCAGCAGTAGCTCTACACCCACCAGCACTAGTTCAGCAACTGCAAGTAGCAGCTCTACACCCACCACAATCTCTCCTCCCACCAGTAGTATCTCAACACCCACCAGTAGTAGCTCTACACCAGCCACCCACACTACACTCACAGGTAGCAGTTCTACTCTCACCGCTAGCACTTCTACAGCTACAAGTGGCAGCTCGACACTCACCACCATCACTACACCCTCCAGTGCGACCTCAACACCCAGCAGTAGTAGCTCTACACTTTCCTCCACCTCTACACCCACGAGTAGCAGCTCCACACCCACCAGCAGTAGCTCCACACCCACCACCATCTCTCCACCTACAAGTAGCAGCTCTAGTCCCACCACAAACTCTACACCCAACAGTGGTGTCTCTACTCCCACCACTGACACTACACTCACGAGTATGAGCTCTACAGCTCCAAGTAGCACCTCTACCATGACCACCACCCCTACACCTACCAGTAGTAGCCCTACACCCACCAGTAGCAGCACTACTCCCAGCACCATATCAACACCAACCAGTAATAGCTTGGCAACTACGAGCACCGGCTCTACACCTACCAGTAGTAGCTCCACACCTACCACCAGCACTACACCCCCCAGGAGCACCCCTACAGCTCCAAGTAGCAGCTCCACACCCAGCAGTAGCAGCTCTACACCCACCAGTAGTAGTTCCACACCCACCACCACCTCAACAACCATGAGTACTAGCTCTACTCCCACCATTACCAGCTCCACTGCTCCAAGTAGCAGCTCTACAACTACAAGTAGCAGCTCTACACTCACCACTGGCACTACACTCACAAGTACGATCCCTACAGCTCCAAGTAGCAGTTCTACAGTGACCACCACCACGACACTCACCAGTAGCAGTTCTACAACCTCAAGTAGCAGTTCTACACCCACCACAATCTCTACAACAACCAGTAGCACATTTACTCCTTCAAGTACCACTTCTACACCTACAAGTAGCAGCTCTGCCTCCACCTCCATGAGTACAACTACAACCACCTCCACGACTACAAGTAGCAGCTCTACACCCAGCACCATCAGTACACCCACCAGTAGTATCTCTACACTCACTAGTAGCACCTCTGCACACACCAGTAGTAGCGCTACACCCACCAGCAGCAGCTCTACACCCACCAGTAGTAGCGCTACACCCACCACCATCTCTACACCTACAAGTAGCAGCACTACACCCACCAGCAGCAGCTCTACTCATAGCACCATATCAACACCAACCAGTAATAGCTTGGCAACTACGAGCACCGGCTCTACACCTACCAGTAGTAGCTCCACACCTACCACCAGCACTACACCCCCCAGGAGCACCCCTACAGCTCCAAGTAGCAGCTCCACACCCAGCAGTAGCAGCTCTACACCCACCAGTAGTAGTTCCACACCCTCCACCATCTCAACAACCATGAGTACTAGCTCTACTCCCACCATTACCAGCTCCACTGCTCCAAGTAGCAGCTCTACAACTACAAGTAGCAGCTCTACACTCACCACTGGCACTCCACTCACAAGTACGAGCCCTACAGCTCCAAGTAGCAGTTCTACAGTGACCACCACCACGACACCCACCAGTAGCAGTTCTACAACCTCAAGTAGCAGCTCTACACCCACCACAATCCTTACACCCAGCAGTAGCAGCTCTACTCCCATCACCATATCTACACCAACCCCTAATAGCTCAGCAACTACAAGTAGCATCTCTACACCTACAAGCAGCACTTCTACTGCCCTCCCCACGTCTACATCCACCGACAGCAGCTCCACACCCACCAGCAGTAGCTCTACACCCACCAGCAGTAGTTCAGCAACTGCAAGTAGCAGCTCTACACCCACCACCATCTCTACAACGACCGGTAGCACATTTACTCCTTCAAGTACCACTTCTACACCTACAGGTAGCAGCTCTACACCCACCACTATCTCTCCTCCCACCAGTAGTATCTCAACACCCACCAGTAGTAGCTCTACACCAGCCACCCACACTACACCCACAGGTAGCAGTTCTACTCTCACCGCTAGCACTCCTACAGCTACAAGTGGCAGCTCGACACTCACCACCATCACTACACCCTCCAGTGCGACCTCAACACCCACCAGTAGCAGCTCTACACTTTCCTCCACCTCTACACCCACGAGTAGCAGCTCCACACCCACCAGTAGTAGCTCCACACCCACCACCATCTCTACAACCATCAGTAGTAGCTCTACTCCCACCCTTACCAGCTCCACGGCTACAAGTAGCAGCTCTACACCAATCACAAGTAGTTTGACACCCACCAGTGAAAGCTCTACACTGGCAACTAGCAGCTCTACAACTATGAGTAGCAGCTCTACAACTATGAGTAGCAGCTCTACACCCACCACTGGCACTACTCTCAGGAGTATGAGCTCCACACCTACCAGCAGCAGCTCTACAGTGACCACCACCCCTACACCTACCAGTAGTAGCTCTACACCTACAAGTAGCAACTCTACACCTACAAGTGCCAGCTCTACACCCACCACCACATCTACCATCGGCAGCAGCTCCACACCCACCAGCAGCAGCTCCACACCCACCAGCAGTAGCTCTACACCCACCAGCAGTAGTTCAGCAACTGCAAGTAGCAGCTCTACACCCACCACTATCTCTCCTCCCACCAGTAGTATCTCAACACCCACCAGTAGTAGCTCTACACCAGCCACCCACACTACACCCACAGGTAGCAGTTCTACTCTCACCGCTAGCACTTCTACAGCTACAAGTGGCACCTCTGCACTCACCACCATCACCACACCCTCCAGTGCGACCTCAGCGCCCACCAGTAGTAGCTCTACACTTTCCTCCATCTCTACATCCACGAGTAGCAGCTCCACACCCACCAGCATCTCTATAGCCACTATGGGTAGTAGCTCTACTCCCACCATCACCAGCTCCACTGCTCCAAGTAGCAGCTCTACACTCACCACCCTCTCGACACCAGCAAGTAGCACCCCCACACCCACCAGTAGCAGTTCGACAACCACCCGTACTAGCTCTACTCCTACAAGTACCAGCTCTACACCCAGTACCACCTCTGCAGGCACCAGTAGCAGATCTACACCAACCATGAGTATTCCTACACCCAGCATTAGCAGCTCTATACACACCAGTAGTAGCTCCACACCCACCACCATCTCTACAACCATCAGTAGTAGCTCTACTCCCACCCTTACCAGCTCCACGGCTACAAGTAGCAGCTCTACACCAACCACAAGTAGTTTGACACCCACCAGTGAAAGCTCTACACTGGCAACTAGCAGCTCTACAACTATGAGTAGCAGCTCTACAACTATGAGTAGCAGCTCTACACCCACCACTGGCACTACACTCAGGAGTACGAGCTCCACACCTACCAGCAGCAGCTCTACAGTGACCACCACCCCTACACCTACCAGTAGTAGCTCTACACCTACAAGTAGCATCTCTACACCTACAAGTGCCAGCTCTACACCCACCACCACATCTACCATCGGCAGCAGCTCCACACCCACCAGCAGTAGCTCTACACGCACCAGCAGTAGTTCAGCAACTGCAAGTAGCAGCTCTACACCCACCACTATCTCTCCTCCCACCAGTAGTATCTCAACACCCACCAGTAGTAGCTCTACACCAGCCACCCACACTACACCCACAGGTAGCAGTTCTACTCTCACCGCTAGCACTTCTACAGCTACAAGTGGCAGCTCGACACTCAGCACCATCACTACACCCTCCAGTGCGACCTCAACACCCACCAGTAGTAGCTCTACACTTTCCTCCACCTCTACACCGATGAGTAGCAGCTCCACACCCACCAGCAGTAGCTCCACACCCACCACCATCTCTCCACCTACAAGTAGCAGCTCTAGTCCCACCACAAACTCTACACCCAACAGTGGTGTCTCTACTCCCACCACTGACACTACACTCACGAGTACGAGCTCTACAGCTCCAAGTAGCACCTCTACCATGACCACCACCCCTACACCTACCAGTAGTAGCCCTACACCCACCAGTAGCAGCTCTTCTCCCAGCACCATCTCTACACCTACAAGTAGCAGCACTACACCCACCAGTAGCAGCACTACTCCCAGCACCATATCAACACCAACCAGTAATAGCTTGGCAACTACGAGCACCGGCTCTACACCTACCAGTAGTAGCTCCACACCTATCACCAGCAATACACCCCCCAGTAGCATCCCTACAGCTCCAAGTAGCAGCTCCACACCCACCAGTAGCAGCTCTACACCCACCAGTAGTCGTTCCACACCCACCACCACCTCAACAACCATGAGTACTAGCTCTACTCCCACCATTACCAGCTCCACTGCTCCAAGTAGCAGCTCTACAACTACAAGTAGCAGCTCTACACTCACCACTGGCACTACACTCACAAGTACGAGCCCTACAGCTCCAAGTAGCAGTTCTACAGTGACCACCACCACGACACCCACCAGTAGCAGTTCTACAACCTCAAGTAGCAGCTCTACACCCACCACAATCCTTACACCCAGCAGTAGCAGCTCTACTCCCATCACCATATCTACACCAACCCCTAATAGCTCAGCAACTACAAGTAGCATCTCTACACCTACAAGCAGCACTTCTACTCCTGTCCCCACATCTACATCCATCGGCAGCAACTCCACACCCACCAGCAGTAGCTCTACAGGCACCAGCAGTAGTTCAGCAACTGCAAGTAGCAGTTCTACACCCACCACCATCTCTACAACGACCGGTAGCATATTTACTCCTTCAAGTACCACTTCTACAGCTACAGGTAGCAGCTCTACACCCACCACTATCTCTCCTCCCACCAGTAGTATCTCAACACCCACCAGTAGTAGCTCTACACCAGCCACCCACACTACACCCACAGGTAGCAGTTCTACTCTCACCGCTAGCACTCCTACAGCTACAAGTGGCAGCTCGACACTCACCACCATAAGTACACCCTCCAGTGCGATCTCAGCGCCCACCAGTAGTAGCTCTACAGTTTCCTCCATCTCTACACCCACGAGTAGCAGCTCCACACCCACCAGCATCTCTATAACCACTATGGGTAGTAGCTCTACTCCCACCATCACCAGCTCCACTGCTCCAAGTAGCAGCTCTACACTCACCACCCTCTCGACACCAGCAAGTAGCACCCCCACACCCACCAGTAGCAGTTCGACAACCACCCGTACTAGCTCTACTCCTACAAGTACCAGCTCTACACCCAGTACCACCTCTGCAGGCACCAGTAGCAGATCTACACCAACCATGAGTATTCCTACACCCAGCACTAGCAGCTCTATACACACCAGTAGTAGCTCTACTCACACCACCATCTCTACACCTACCAGCGGCAGCTCCACACTCACCAGTAGTACGTCTAGACCTGGCAGTAGTAGCTCCACAATCACCAGTAGTATCTCAACACCCACCACCATCTCTACAACCATCAGTAGTAGCTCTACTCCCACCCTTACCAGCTCCACGGCTACAAGTAGCAGCTCTACACCAACCACAAGTAGTTTGACACCCACCAGTGAAAGCTCTACACTGGCAACTAGCAGCTCTACAACTATGAGTAGCAGCTCTACAACTATGAGTAGCAGCTCTACACCCACCACTGGCACTACACTCAGGAGTACGAGCTCCACACCTACCAGCAGCAGCTCTACAGTGACCACCACCCCTACACCTACCAGTAGTAGCTCTACACCTACAAGTAGCATCTCTACACCTACAAGTGCCAGCTCTACACCCACCACCACATCTACCATCGGCAGCAGCTCCACACCCACCAGCAGTAGCTCTACACGCACCAGCAGTAGTTCAGCAACTGTAAGTAGCAGTTCTACACCCACCACAATCTCTCCTCCCACCAGTAGTATCTCAACACCCACCAGTAGTAGCTCTACACCAGCCACCCACACTACACCCACAGGTAGCAGTTCTACTCTCACCGCTAGCACTTCTACAGCTACAAGTGGCAGCTCGACACTCACCACTATCACTACACCCTCCAGTGCGACCTCAGCGCCCACCAGTAGTAGCTCTACACTTTCCTCCACCTCTACACCGATGAGTAGCAGCTCTACACCCACCAGCAGTAGCTCCACACCCACCACCATCTCTCCACCTACAAGTAGCGGCTCTAGTCCCACCACAAACTCTACACCCAACAGTGGTGTCTCTACTCCCACCACTGGCACTACGCTCACGAGTACGAGCTCTACAGCTCCAAGTAGCACCTCTACCATGACCACCACCCCTACACCTACCAGTAGTAGCCCTACACCCATCAGTAGCAGCTCTACTCATAGCACCATATCAACACCAACCAGTAATAGCTTGGCAACTACGAGCACCGGCTCTACACCTACCAGTAGTAGCTCCACACCTACCACCAGCACTACACCCCCCAGGAGCACCCCTACAGCTCCAAGTAGCAGCTCCACACCCAGCAGTAGCAGCTCTACACCCTCCAGTAGTAGTTCCACACCCACCACCACCTCAACAACCATGAGTACTAGCTCTACTCCCACCATTACCAGCTCCACTGCTCCAAGTAGCAGCTCTACAACTACAAGTAGCAGCTCTACACTCACCACTGGCACTACACTCACAAGTACGATCCCTACAGCTCCAAGTAGCAGTTCTACAGTGACCACCACCACGACACTCACCAGTAGCAGTTCTACAACCTCAAGTAGCAGTTCTACACCCACCACAATCTCTACAACAACCAGTAGCACATTTACTCCTTCAAGTACCACTTCTACACCTACAAGTAGCAGCTCTGCCTCCACCTCCATGAGTACAACTACAACCACCTCCACGACTACAAGTAGCAGCTCTACACCCAGCACCATCACTACACCCACCAGTAGTATCTCTACACTCACTAGTAGCACCTCTGCACACACCAGTAGTAGCGCTACACCCACCAGCAGCAGCTCTACACCCTCCAGTAGTAGCTCCACACCCACCACCATCTCTACACCTACAAGTAGCAGCACTACACCCACCAGCAGCAGCTCTACTCATAGCACCATATCAACACCAACCAGTAATAGCTTGGCAACTACGAGCACCGGCTCTACACCTACCAGTAGTAGCTCCACACCTACCACCAGCACTACACCCCCCAGGAGCACCCCTACAGCTCCAAGTAGCAGCTCCACACCCAGCAGTAGCAGCTCCACACCCACCAGTAGTAGTTCCACACCCTCCACCATCTCAACAACCATGAGTACTAGCTCTACTCCCACCATTACCAGCTCCACTGCTCCAAGTAGCAGCTCTACAACTACAAGTAGCAGCTCTACACTCACCACTGGCACTACACTCACAAGTACGAGCCCTACAGCTCCAAGTAGCAGTTCTACAGTGACCACCACCACGACACCCACCAGTAGCAGTTCTACAACCTCAAGTAGCAGCTCTACACCCACCACCATCCTTACACCCAGCAGTAGCAGCTCTACTCCCATCACCATATCTACACCAACCCCTAATAGCTCAGCAACTACAAGTAGCATCTCTACACCTACAAGCAGCACTTCTACTCCCATCCCCACATCTACATCCACCGACAGCAGCTCCACACTCACCAGCAGTAGCTCTACATCCACCGACAGCAGCTCCACACTCACCAGCAGTAGCTCTACAGGCACCAGCAGTAGTTCAGCAACTACAAGTAGCAGTTCTACACCCACCACAATCTCTACAACAACCAGTAGCACATTTACTCCTTCAAGTACCACTTCTACACCTACAAGTAGCAGCTCTGCCTCCACCTCCACGAGTACAACTACAACTACCTACATGACTTCAAGTAGCAGGTCTACACCCAGCACCATCAGTACACCCACCAGTAGTATCTCTACACTCACTAGTAGCACCTCTGCACACACCAGTAGTAGCGCTACACCCACCAGCAGCAGCTCTACACCCTCCAGTAGTAGCTCCACACCCTCCACCATCTCTACCACTATGCCTAGTAGCTCTACTCCCACCATCACCAGCTCCACAGTTACAAGTAGCAGCTCTACACTCACCACCATTGCTACACCCACAAGTAGCTCCTCTACACCCACCAGCAGTATCTCTACTCCTTCCTCCAATACTCCACCCACTAGCAGTGTCTCTACAACCACCAGTAGTAGTTTTACAAGTACCAGCTCTACACCCCCCAGTACCAGCACAGCACCTGTAAGCAGCAGCTCTAGCACAACCACCATCTCTACACCCACCAGTAGCAGCTCCACACCCACCAGTGGCACCTCGACACGTCCAAGTAGCGCCTCTATACACACCAGTAGTTTCTCTACAGCCACCACTGGCTCTACACTCAGCACTCTTGGTTCTTCAACTACGAGTAGCACACTCACATCTACAAGTAGTAACCCTACACCCACCAGTAGCACCTCTGCAATTACGAGTATATTTACACCTTCTACAACCCGATCTATACCCACAAGTTGCAGCTCTACACCAACCAGTAGTAGCTCTACACCCACCACAATATTGACAGCCACTAGCACCGCTATGACTACAAGTAGCAGCTCTACAACAACCCCAACCCCTACACCCACCAGTAGCAGCGCTTCTCCCAGCACTGTCTCTACACCTACAAGTAGCAGTTCTACACTCACCACCATCTCTACACCAGCAAGTAGCACCTCTACACCCACCAGCAGCAGTTCTACAACCACCGGTAGTAGCTCTACTCCTACAAGTACCAGCTCTACACTCACTACCATCACTACACCCTCCAGTACCAGCTCTACACCCTCTACCCATTCTACACCTACAAGTAGTGGTTCTACATCAACCATGAGTAGTTCTACACCCACCAGTAGCAGCACTACACCCACCAGCAGCAGCTCCCCACTCACCAGTAGCACCTCTACAGGTACAAGTAGCCAACCACCACCCACCAGTAGCAGCTCTTCAACTACAAGTAGCACCCTTGCCTCTACGAGTAGTATCCCTGCATCCACCACGAGCAGCTCTATAACCACCAGTGTATTTACACCTACTAGTACCAGCTCTGTACCTACAAGTAGCACCTCTACTCCCACCACCACTTCTACACCCACCAGTACCAGCCCCACAACTACAAGTAGCTCCTTTACATCCACCAGTAGCAGCTCCACAACTACAAGTAGCATTTTTACAACCACCACCAGCCCTCCACCTACAAGTAGCAGCTCTATCTCCACCAGTAGTAGCTCCACACCCACCACCATCTTCACAACCATGAGTAGTAGCTCTACTCCCACTATTAGCAGCTCCACTGCTACAAGTAGTAGCTCTACACTCACCACCATCTCTACACCAGCAAGTA
Organism: Acanthornis magna; assembly: GCA_036785705.1. NCBI lineage: Eukaryota > Metazoa > Chordata > Aves > Passeriformes > Acanthizidae > Acanthornis > Acanthornis magna. The sequence goes on from JAWUZG010000848.1 coordinate 56,291, forward strand.
GCACCTCTACACCCACCAGCAGCAGTTCTACAACCACCGGTAGTAGCTCTACTCCTACAAGTACCAGCTCTGCACTCACAACCATCACTACACCCTCCAGTACCAGCTCCACACCCACCAGTAGTAGCTCTACACCCTCCACCCATTCTACACCTACAAGTAGTGGTTCTACATCAACCATGAGTAGTTCTACACCCACCAGTAGCAGCTCTACAACAACCACCATCCCTACATCTGTCAGCAGCACCTCGACAAGTACTGACACTACTCCCACCACCATCTCTACATCCACCAACAGCACCTCTACCGTGACAAGTAACAGCTCTACATCTACAAGTAGCCCCTTTACATCTACCAGTAGTAGCTCTACACCCACCAGTACCACCTCTACACCCACCAGCAGTAGCACTGAAACTGCAAGTAGCAGCTCTACTCCCACCACCACTTCTACACCCACCAGTACCAGCTCTACAACTATGAGTAGTGCCTTCACATCCACCAGTAGCAGCTCCGCAACTACAAGTAGCAGTTTTACAACCACCACCAGCCCTCCACCTACAAGTAGCAGCTCTATCTCCACCAGTAGTGGCTCCACACCCACCACCATCTTCACAACCATGAGTAGTAGCTCTACTCCCACTATTAGCAGCTCCACTGTTACAAGTAGTAGCTCTACACTCACCACCATCTCTACACCAGCAAGTAGCTCCTCTACACCCACCAGCAGCAGTTCTACTGTCACCACCTTCTCTACACCTACAAGTAGCGGCTCTACACCAACAAGTAGCAGCTCTTCAACTACAAGTAGCACCCTTGCCTCTACGAGTAGTATCCCTGCATCCACCACGAGCAGCTCTATAACCACCAGTGTATTTACACCTACTAGTACCAGCTCTGTACCTACAAGCAGCAGCTCTACTCCCACCACCACTTCTACACCCACCAGTACCAGCCCCACAACTACGAGTAGCTCCTTTACATCCACCAGTAGCAGCTCCGCAACTACAAGTAGCATTTTTACAACCACCACCAGCCCTCCACCTACAAGTAGCAGCTCTATCTCCACCAGTAGTAGCTCCACACCCACCACCATCTCTACAACCATCAGTAGTAGCTCTACTCCCACCCTTACCAGCTCCACGGCTACAAGTAGCAGCTCTACACCAACCACAAGTAGTTTGACACCCACCAGTGAAAGCTCTACACTGGCAACTAGCAGCTCTACAACTATGAGTAGCAGCTCTACAACTATGAGTAGCAGCTCTACACCCACCACTGGCACTACTCTCAGGAGTACGAGCTCCACACCTACCAGCAGCAGCTCTACAGTGACCACCACCCCTACACCTACCAGTAGTAGCTCTACACCTACAAGTAGCATCTCTACACCTACAAGTGCCAGCTCTACACCCACCACCACATCTACCATCAGCAGCAGCTCCACACCCACCAGCAGTAGCTCTACAGCCACCAGCAGCAGCTCCACACCCACCAGCAGTAGCTCTACAGGCACCAGCACTAGTTCAGCAACTACAAGTAGCAGTTCTACACCCACCACAATCTCTACAACAACTGGTAGCACATTTACTCCTTCAAGTACCACTTCTACACCTACAAGTAGCAGCTCTGCCTCCACCTCCATGAGTACAACTACAACCACCTCCACGACTACAAGTAGCAGCTCTACACCCAGCACCATCACTACACCCACCAGTAGTATCTCTACACTCACTAGTAGCACCTCTGCACACACCAGTAGTAGCGCTACACCCACCAGCAGCAGCTCTACACCCTCCAGTAGTAGCTCCACACCCTCCACCATCTCTACCACTATGCCTAGTAGCTCTACTCCCACCATCACCAGCTCCACAGTTACAAGTAGCAGCTCTACACTCACCACCATCGCTACACCCACAAGTAGCTCCTCTACACCCACCAGCAGTATCTCTACTCCTTCCTCCAATACTCCACCCACTAGCAGTGTCTCTACAACCACCAGTAGTAGTTTTACAAGTACCAGCTCTACACCCACCAGTACCAGCACAGCACCTGTAAGCAGCAGCTCTAGCACAACCACCATCTCTACACCCACCAGTAGCAGCTCCACACCCACCAGTGGCACCTCGACACGTCCAAGTAGCGCCTCTATACACACCAGTAGTTTCTCTACAGCCACCACAGGCTCTACACTCAGCACTCTTGGTTCTTCAACTACGAGTAGCACACTCACATCTACAAGTAGTAACCCTACACCCACCAGTAGCACCTCTGCAATTACGAGTATATTTACACCTTCTACAACCCGATCTATACCCACAAGTTGCAGCTCTACACCAACCAGTAGTAGCTCTACACCCACCACAATATTGACAGCCACTAGCACTGCTATGACTACAAGTAGCAGCTCTACAACAACCCCAACCCCTACACCCACCAGTAGCAGCGCTTCTCCCAGCACTGTCTCTACACCTACAAGTAGCAGTTCTACACTCACCACCATCTCTACACCAGCAAGTAGCACCTCTACACCCACCAGCAGCAGTTCTACAACCACCGGTAGTAGCTCTACTCCTACAAGTACCAGCTCTACACTCACTACCATCACTACACCCTCCAGTACCAGCTCTACACCCTCTACCCATTCTACACCTACAAGTAGTGGTTCTACATCAACCATGAGTAGTTCTACACCCACCAGTAGCAGCACTACACCCACCAGCAGCAGCTCCCCACTCACCAGTAGCACCTCTACAGGTACAAGTAGCCAACCACCACCCACCAGTAGCAGCTCTTCAACTACAAGTAGCACCCTTGCCTCTACGAGTAGTATCCCTGCATCCACCACGAGCAGCTCTATAACCACCAGTGTATTTACACCTACTAGTACCAGCTCTGTACCTACAAGTAGCACCTCTACTCCCACCACCACTTCTACACCCACCAGTACCAGCCCCACAACTACAAGTAGCTCCTTTACATCCACCAGTAGCAGCTCCACAACTACAAGTAGCATTTTTACAACCACCACCAGCCCTCCACCTACAAGTAGCAGCTCTATCTCCACCAGTAGTAGCTCCACACCCACCACCATCTTCACAACCATGAGTAGTAGCTCTACTCCCACTATTAGCAGCTCCACTGCTACAAGTAGTAGCTCTACACTCACCACCATCTCTACACCAGCAAGTAGCACCTCTACACCCACCAGCAGCAGTTCTACAACCACCGGTAGTAGCTCTACTCCTACAAGTACCAGCTCTGCACTCACAACCATCACTACACCCTCCAGTACCAGCTCCACACCCACCAGTAGTAGCTCTACACCCTCCACCCATTCTACACCTACAAGTAGTGGTTCTACATCAACCATGAGTAGTTCTACACCCACCAGTAGCAGCTCTACAACAGCCACCATCCCTACATCTGTCAGCAGCACCTCGACAAGTACTGACACTACTCCCACCACCATCTCTACATCCACCAACAGCACCTCTACCGTGACAAGTAACAGCTCTACATCTACAAGTAGCCCCTTTACATCTACCAGTAGTAGCTCTACACCCACCAGTACCACCTCTACACCCACCAGCAGTAGCACTGAAACTGCAAGTAGCAGCTCTACTCCCACCACCACTTCTACACCCACCAGTACCAGCTCTACAACTATGAGTAGTGCCTTCACATCCACCAGTAGCAGCTCCGCAACTACAAGTAGCAGTTTTACAACCACCACCAGCCCTCCACCTACAAGTAGCAGCTCTATCTCCACCAGTAGTGGCTCCACACCCACCACCATCTTCACAACCATGAGTAGTAGCTCTACTCCCACTATTAGCAGCTCCACTGTTACAAGTAGTAGCTCTACACTCACCACCATCTCTACACCAGCAAGTAGCTCCTCTACACCCACCAGCAGCAGTTCTACTGTCACCACCTTCTCTACACCTACAAGTAGCGGCTCTACACCAACAAGTAGCAGCTCTTCAACTACAAGTAGCACCCTTGCCTCTACGAGTAGTATCCCTGCATCCACCACGAGCAGCTCTATAACCACCAGTGTATTTACACCTACTAGTACCAGCTCTGTACCTACAAGCAGCAGCTCTACTCCCACCACCACTTCTACACCCACCAGTACCAGCCCCACAACTACGAGTAGCTCCTTTACATCCACCAGTAGCAGCTCCGCAACTACAAGTAGCATTTTTACAACCACCACCAGCCCTCCACCTACAAGTAGCAGCTCTATCTCCACCAGTAGTAGCTCCACACCCACCACCATCTCTACAACCATCAGTAGTAGCTCTACTCCCACCCTTACCAGCTCCACGGCTACAAGTAGCAGCTCTACACCAACCACAAGTAGTTTGACACCCACCAGTGAAAGCTCTACACTGGCAACTAGCAGCTCTACAACTATGAGTAGCAGCTCTACAACTATGAGTAGCAGCTCTACACCCACCACTGGCACTACTCTCAGGAGTACGAGCTCCACACCTACCAGCAGCAGCTCTACAGTGACCACCACCCCTACACCTACCAGTAGTAGCTCTACACCTACAAGTAGCATCTCTACACCTACAAGTGCCAGCTCTACACCCACCACCACATCTACCATCGGCAGCAGCTCCACACCCACCAGCAGTAGCTCTACAGCCACCAGCAGCAGCTCCACACCCACCAGCAGTAGCTCTACAGGCACCAGCACTAGTTCAGCAACTACAAGTAGCAGTTCTACACCCACCACAATCTCTACAACAACCAGTAGCACATTTACTCCTTCAAGTACCACTTCTACACCTACAAGTAGCAGCTCTGCCTCCACCTCCATGAGTACAACTACAACCACCTCCACGACTACAAGTAGCAGCTCTACACCCAGCACCATCACTACACCCACCAGTAGTATCTCTACACTCACTAGTAGCACCTCTGCACACACCAGTAGTAGCGCTACACCCACCAGCAGCAGCTCTACACCCTCCAGTAGTAGCTCCACACCCTCCACCATCTCTACCACTATGCCTAGTAGCTCTACTCCCACCATCACCAGCTCCACAGTTACAAGTAGCAGCTCTACACTCACCACCATCGCTACACCCACAAGTAGCTCCTCTACACCCACCAGCAGTATCTCTACTCCTTCCTCCAATACTCCACCCACTAGCAGTGTCTCTACAACCACCAGTAGTAGTTTTACAAGTACCAGCTCTACACCCCCCAGTACCAGCACAGCACCTGTAAGCAGCAGCTCTAGCACAACCACCATCTCTACACCCACCAGTAGCAGCTCCACACCCACCAGTGGCACCTCGACACGTCCAAGTAGCGCCTCTATACACACCAGTAGTTTCTCTACAGCCACCACAGGCTCTACACTCAGCACTCTTGGTTCTTCAACTACGAGTAGCACACTCACATCTACAAGTAGTAACCCTACACCCACCAGTAGCACCTCTGCAATTACGAGTATATTTACACCTTCTACAACCCGATCTATACCCACAAGTTGCAGCTCTACACCAACCAGTAGTAGCTCTACACCCACCACAATATTGACAGCCACTAGCACTGCTATGACTACAAGTAGCAGCTCTACAACAACCCCAACCCCTACACCCACCAGTAGCAGCGCTTCTCCCAGCACTGTCTCTACACCTACAAGTAGCAGTTCTACACTCACCACCATCTCTACACCAGCAAGTAGCACCTCTACACCCACCAGCAGCAGTTCTACAACCACCGGTAGTAGCTCTACTCCTACAAGTACCAGCTCTACACTCACTACCATCACTACACCCTCCAGTACCAGCTCTACACCCTCTACCCATTCTACACCTACAAGTAGTGGTTCTACATCAACCATGAGTAGTTCTACACCCACCAGTAGCAGCACTACACCCACCAGCAGCAGCTCCCCACTCACCAGTAGCACCTCTACAGGTACAAGTAGCCAACCACCACCCACCAGTAGCAGCTCTTCAACTACAAGTAGCACCCTTGCCTCTACGAGTAGTATCCCTGCATCCACCACGAGCAGCTCTATAACCACCAGTGTATTTACACCTACTAGTACCAGCTCTGTACCTACAAGTAGCACCTCTACTCCCACCACCACTTCTACACCCACCAGTACCAGCCCCACAACTACAAGTAGCTCCTTTACATCCACCAGTAGCAGCTCCACAACTACAAGTAGCATTTTTACAACCACCACCAGCCCTCCACCTACAAGTAGCAGCTCTATCTCCACCAGTAGTAGCTCCACACCCACCACCATCTTCACAACCATGAGTAGTAGCTCTACTCCCACTATTAGCAGCTCCACTGCTACAAGTAGTAGCTCTACACTCACCACCATCTCTACACCAGCAAGTAGCACCTCTACACCCACCAGCAGCAGTTCTACAACCACCGGTAGTAGCTCTACTCCTACAAGTACCAGCTCTGCACTCACAACCATCACTACACCCTCCAGTACCAGCTCCACACCCACCAGTAGTAGCTCTACACCCTCCACCCATTCTACACCTACAAGTAGTGGTTCTACATCAACCATGAGTAGTTCTACACCCACCAGTAGCAGCTCTACAACAGCCACCATCCCTACATCTGTCAGCAGCACCTCGACAAGTACTGACACTACTCCCACCACCATCTCTACATCCACCAACAGCACCTCTACCGTGACAAGTAACAGCTCTACATCTACAAGTAGCCCCTTTACATCTACCAGTAGTAGCTCTACACCCACCAGTACCACCTCTACACCCACCAGCAGTAGCACTGAAACTGCAAGTAGCAGCTCTACTCCCACCACCACTTCTACACCCACCAGTACCAGCTCTACAACTATGAGTAGTGCCTTCACATCCACCAGTAGCAGCTCCGCAACTACAAGTAGCAGTTTTACAACCACCACCAGCCCTCCACCTACAAGTAGCAGCTCTATCTCCACCAGTAGTGGCTCCACACCCACCACCATCTTCACAACCATGAGTAGTAGCTCTACTCCCACTATTAGCAGCTCCACTGTTACAAGTAGTAGCTCTACACTCACCACCATCTCTACACCAGCAAGTAGCTCCTCTACACCCACCAGCAGCAGTTCTACTGTCACCACCTTCTCTACACCTACAAGTAGCGGCTCTACACCAACAAGTAGCAGCTCTTCAACTACAAGTAGCACCCTTGCCTCTACGAGTAGTATCCCTGCATCCACCACGAGCAGCTCTATAACCACCAGTGTATTTACACCTACTAGTACCAGCTCTGTACCTACAAGCAGCAGCTCTACTCCCACCACCACTTCTACACCCACCAGTACCAGCCCCACAACTACGAGTAGCTCCTTTACATCCACCAGTAGCAGCTCCGCAACTACAAGTAGCATTTTTACAACCACCACCAGCCCTCCACCTACAAGTAGCAGCTCTATCTCCACCAGTAGTAGCTCCACACCCACCACCATCTCTACAACCATCAGTAGTAGCTCTACTCCCACCCTTACCAGCTCCACGGCTACAAGTAGCAGCTCTACACCAACCACAAGTAGTTTGACACCCACCAGTGAAAGCTCTACACTGGCAACTAGCAGCTCTACAACTATGAGTAGCAGCTCTACAACTATGAGTAGCAGCTCTACACCCACCACTGGCACTACTCTCAGGAGTACGAGCTCCACACCTACCAGCAGCAGCTCTACAGTGACCACCACCCCTACACCTACCAGTAGTAGCTCTACACCTACAAGTAGCATCTCTACACCTACAAGTGCCAGCTCTACACCCACCACCACATCTACCATCAGCAGCAGCTCCACACCCACCAGCAGTAGCTCTACAGCCACCAGCAGCAGCTCCACACCCACCAGCAGTAGCTCTACAGGCACCAGCACTAGTTCAGCAACTACAAGTAGCAGTTCTACACCCACCACAATCTCTACAACAACTGGTAGCACATTTACTCCTTCAAGTACCACTTCTACACCTACAAGTAGCAGCTCTGCCTCCACCTCCATGAGTACAACTACAACCACCTCCACGACTACAAGTAGCAGCTCTACACCCAGCACCATCAGTACACCCACCAGTAGTATCTCTACACTCACTAGTAGCACCTCTGCACACACCAGTAGTAGCGCTACACCCACCAGCAGCAGCTCTACACCCTCCAGTAGTAGCTCCACACCCTCCACCATCTCTACCACTATGCCTAGTAGCTCTACTCCCACCATCACCAGCTCCACAGTTACAAGTAGCAGCTCTACACTCACCACCATCGCTACACCCACAAGTAGCTCCTCTACACCCACCAGCAGTATCTCTACTCCTTCCTCCAATACTCCACCCACTAGCAGTGTCTCTACAACCACCAGTAGTAGTTTTACAAGTACCAGCTCTACACCCACCAGTACCAGCACAGCACCTGTAAGCAGCAGCTCTAGCACAACCACCATCTCTACACCCACCAGTAGCAGCTCCACACCCACCAGTGGCACCTCGACACGTCCAAGTAGCGCCTCTATACACACCAGTAGTTTCTCTACAGCCACCACAGGCTCTACACTCAGCACTCTTGGTTCTTCAACTACGAGTAGCACACTCACATCTACAAGTAGTAACCCTACACCCACCAGTAGCACCTCTGCAATTACGAGTATATTTACACCTTCTACAACCCGATCTATACCCACAAGTTGCAGCTCTACACCAACCAGTAGTAGCTCTACACCCACCACAATATTGACAGCCACTAGCACTGCTATGACTACAAGTAGCAGCTCTACAACAACCCCAACCCCTACACCCACCAGTAGCAGCGCTTCTCCCAGCACTGTCTCTACACCTACAAGTAGCAGTTCTACACTCACCACCATCTCTACACCAGCAAGTAGCACCTCTACACCCACCAGCAGCAGTTCTACAACCACCGGTAGTAGCTCTACTCCTACAAGTACCAGCTCTACACTCACTACCATCACTACACCCTCCAGTACCAGCTCTACACCCTCTACCCATTCTACACCTACAAGTAGTGGTTCTACATCAACCATGAGTAGTTCTACACCCACCAGTAGCAGCACTACACCCACCAGCAGCAGCTCCCCACTCACCAGTAGCACCTCTACAGGTACAAGTAGCCAACCACCACCCACCAGTAGCAGCTCTTCAACTACAAGTAGCACCCTTGCCTCTACGAGTAGTATCCCTGCATCCACCACGAGCAGCTCTATAACCACCAGTGTATTTACACCTACTAGTACCAGCTCTGTACCTACAAGTAGCACCTCTACTCCCACCACCACTTCTACACCCACCAGTACCAGCCCCACAACTACAAGTAGCTCCTTTACATCCACCAGTAGCAGCTCCACAACTACAAGTAGCATTTTTACAACCACCAGCAGCCCTCCACCTACAAGTAGCAGCTCTATCTCCACCAGTAGTAGCTCCACACCCACCACCATCTTCACAACCATGAGTAGTAGCTCTACTCCCACTATTAGCAGCTCCACTGCTACAAGTAGTAGCTCTACACTCACCACCATCTCTACACCAGCAAGTAGCACCTCTACACCCACCAGCAGCAGTTCTACAACCACCGGTAGTAGCTCTACTCCTACAAGTACCAGCTCTGCACTCACAACCATCACTACACCCTCCAGTACCAGCTCCACACCCACCAGTAGTAGCTCTACACCCTCCACCCATTCTACACCTACAAGTAGTGGTTCTACATCAACCATGAGTAGTTCTACACCCACCAGTAGCAGCTCTACAACAGCCACCATCCCTACATCTGTCAGCAGCACCTCGACAAGTACTGACACTACTCCCACCACCATCTCTACATCCACCAACAGCACCTCTACCGTGACAAGTAACAGCTCTACATCTACAAGTAGCCCCTTTACATCTACCAGTAGTAGCTCTACACCCACCAGTACCACCTCTACACCCACCAGCAGTAGCACTGAAACTGCAAGTAGCAGCTCTACTCCCACCACCACTTCTACACCCACCAGTACCAGCTCTACAACTATGAGTAGTGCCTTCACATCCACCAGTAGCAGCTCCGCAACTACAAGTAGCAGTTTTACAACCACCACCAGCCCTCCACCTACAAGTAGCAGCTCTATCTCCACCAGTAGTGGCTCCACACCCACCACCATCTTCACAACCATGAGTAGTAGCTCTACTCCCACTATTAGCAGCTCCACTGTTACAAGTAGTAGCTCTACACTCACCACCATCTCTACACCAGCAAGTAGCTCCTCTACACCCACCAGCAGCAGTTCTACTGTCACCACCTTCTCTACACCTACAAGTAGCGGCTCTACACCAACAAGTAGCAGCTCTTCAACTACAAGTAGCACCCTTGCCTCTACGAGTAGTATCCCTGCATCCACCACGAGCAGCTCTATAACCACCAGTGTATTTACACCTACTAGTACCAGCTCTGTACCTACAAGCAGCAGCTCTACTCCCACCACCACTTCTACACCCACCAGTACCAGCCCCACAACTACGAGTAGCTCCTTTACATCCACCAGTAGCAGCTCCGCAACTACAAGTAGCATTTTTACAACCACCACCAGCCCTCCACCTACAAGTAGCAGCTCTATCTCCACCAGTAGTAGCTCCACACCCACCACCATCTCTACAACCATCAGTAGTAGCTCTACTCCCACCCTTACCAGCTCCACGGCTACAAGTAGCAGCTCTACACCAACCACAAGTAGTTTGACACCCACCAGTGAAAGCTCTACACTGGCAACTAGCAGCTCTACAACTATGAGTAGCAGCTCTACAACTATGAGTAGCAGCTCTACACCCACCACTGGCACTACTCTCAGGAGTACGAGCTCCACACCTACCAGCAGCAGCTCTACAGTGACCACCACCCCTACACCTACCAGTAGTAGCTCTACACCTACAAGTAGCATCTCTACACCTACAAGTGCCAGCTCTACACCCACCACCACATCTACCATCAGCAGCAGCTCCACACCCACCAGCAGTAGCTCTACAGCCACCAGCAGCAGCTCCACACCCACCAGCAGTAGCTCTACAGGCACCAGCACTAGTTCAGCAACTACAAGTAGCAGTTCTACACCCACCACAATCTCTACAACAACCAGTAGCACATTTACTCCTTCAAGTACCACTTCTACACCTACAAGTAGCAGCTCTGCCTCCACCTCCATGAGTACAACTACAACCACCTCCACGACTACAAGTAGCAGCTCTACACCCAGCACCATCACTACACCCACCAGTAGTATCTCTACACTCACTAGTAGCACCTCTGCACACACCAGTAGTAGCGCTACACCCACCAGCAGCAGCTCTACACCCTCCAGTAGTAGCTCCACACCCTCCACCATCTCTACCACTATGCCTAGTAGCTCTACTCCCACCATCACCAGCTCCACAGTTACAAGTAGCAGCTCTACACTCACCACCATCGCTACACCCACAAGTAGCTCCTCTACACCCACCAGCAGTATCTCTACTCCTTCCTCCAATACTCCACCCACTAGCAGTGTCTCTACAACCACCAGTAGTAGTTTTACAAGTACCAGCTCTACACCCACCAGTACCAGCACAGCACCTGTAAGCAGCAGCTCTAGCACAACCACCATCTCTACACCCACCAGTAGCAGCTCCACACCCACCAGTGGCACCTCGACACGTCCAAGTAGCGCCTCTATACACACCAGTAGTTTCTCTACAGCCACCACAGGCTCTACACTCAGCACTCTTGGTTCTTCAACTACGAGTAGCACACTCACATCTACAAGTAGTAACCCTACACCCACCAGTAGCACCTCTGCAATTACGAGTATATTTACACCTTCTACTACCCGATCTATACCCACAAGTAGCAGCTCTACACCAACCAGTAGTAGCTCTACACCCACCACAATATTGACAGCCACTAGCACCGCTATGACTACAAGTAGCAGCTCTACAACAACCCCAACCCCTACACCCACCAGTAGCAGCGCTTCTCCCAGCACTGTCTCTACACCTACAAGTAGCAGTTCTACACTCACCACCATCTCTACACCAGCAAGTAGCACCTCTACACCCACCAGCAGCAGTTCTACAACCACCGGTAGTAGCTCTACTCCTACAAGTACCAGCTCTACACTCACTACCATCACTACACCCTCCAGTACCAGCTCTACACCCTCCACCCATTCTACACCTACAAGTAGTGGTTCTACCTCAACCATGAGTAGTTCTACACCCACCAGTAGCAGCACTACACCCACCAGCAGCAGCTCCCCACTCACCAGTAGCACCTCTACAGCTACAAGTAGCCAACCACCACCCACCAGTAGCAGCTCTTCAACTACAAGTAGCACCCTTGCCTCTACGAGTAGTATCCCTGCATCCACCACGAACAGCTCTATAACCACCAGTGTATTTACACCTACTAGTACCAGCTCTGTACCTACAAGCAGCAGCTCTACTCCCGCCACCACTTCTACACCCACCAGTACCAGCCCCACAACTATGAGTAGCTCCTTTACATCCACCAGTAGCAGCTCCACAACTACAAGTAGCATTTTTACAACCACCACCAGCCCTCCACCTACAAGTTGCAGCTCTATCTCCACCAGTAGTAGCTCCACACCCACCACCATCTTCACAACCATGAGTAGTAGCTCTACTCCCACTATTAGCAGCTCCACTGCTACAAGTAGTAGCTCTACACTCACCACCATCTCTACACCAGCAAGTAGCTCCTCTACACCCACCAGCAGCAGTTCTACGACCACCGGTAGTAGCTCTACTCCTACAAGTACCAGCTCTGCACTCACAACCATCACTACACCCTCCAGTACCAGCTCTACACACTCCACCCATTCTACACCTACAAGTAGTGGTTCTACATCAACCATGAGTAGTTCTACACCCACCAGTAGCAGCTCTACAACAACCACCATCCCTACATCTGTCAGCAGCACCTCGACAAGTACTGACACTACTCCCACCACCATCTCTACACCAGCAAGTAGCACCTCCACACCCACCAGCAGTAGCTCTGCACTCACCACCATCTCTACACCTACAAGTAGCGGCTCTACTCCCACCGCAACCTCTACACCCACCAGTGGTGTCTCCACACCCACGGGTAGTAGTTCTACACCTGCAAGTAGCAGTTCTACACAAACAACCGACACTACACCCACTAGTAGTGTCTCTGCACCTGCAAGTACCACTTCTACATATACCAGTAGTACCTCTACACTTACAAGTACCACCCCTAGTCCCACAACCATCTCTAGATCCACCAGCAGCACCTCTACCGTTACAAGTAACAGCTCTACATCTACAAGTAGCCCCTTTACATCTACCAGTAGTAGCTCTACACCCACCAGTACCACCTCTACACCCACCAGCAGTAGCACTGAAACTGCAAGTAGCAGCTCTACTCCCACCACCACTTCTACACCCACCAGTACCAGCTCTACAACTATGAGTAGTGCCTTCACATCCACAAGTAGCAGCTCTGCAACTACAAGTAGTAGTTTTACATCCACCACCAGCCCTCCACCTACAAGTAGCAGCTCTATCTCCACCAGTAGTAGCTCCACACCCACCACCATCTTCACAACCATGAGTAGTAGCTCTACTCCCACTATTAGCAGCTCCACTGCTACAAGTAGTAGCTCTACACTCACCACCATCTCTACACCAGCAAGTAGCACCTCTACACCCACCAGCAGCAGTTCTACAACCACCGGTAGTAGCTCTACTCCTACAAGTACCAGCTCTGCACTCACAACCATCACTACACCCTCCAGTACCAGCTCCACACCCACCAGTAGTAGCTCTACACCCTCCACCCATTCTACACCTACAAGTAGTGGTTCTACATCAACCATGAGTAGTTCTACACCCACCAGTAGCAGCTCTACAACAACCACCATCCCTACATCCATCAGCAGCACCTCGACAAGTACTGACACTACTCCCACCACCATCTCTACACCAGCAAGTAGCTCCTCTACACCCACCAGCCGCAGTTCTACTCTCTCCACCTTCTCTACACCTACAAGTAGCGGCTCTACACCAACAAGTAGCAGCTCTTCAACTACAAGTAGCACCCTTGCCTCTACGAGTAGTATCTCTGCATCCACCACGAGCAGCTCTATAACCACCAGTGTATTTACACCTACTAGTACCAGCTCTGTACCTACAAGTAGCAGCTCTACTCCCACCACCACTTCTACACCCACCAGTACCAGCCCCACAACTACGAGTAGCTCCTTTACATCCACAAGTAGCAGCTCCGCAACTACAAGTAGCAGTTTTACAACCACCACCAGCCCTCCACCTACAAGTAGCAGCTCTATCTCCACCAGTAGTAGCTCCACACCCACCACCATCTTCACAACCATGAGTAGTAGCTCTACTCCCACTATTAGCAGCTCCACTGTTACAAGTAGTAGCTCTACACTCACCACCATCTCTACACCAGCAAGTAACACCTCTACACCCACCAGCAGCAGTTCTACAACCACCGGTAGTAGCTCTACTCCTACAAGTACCAGCTCTACACTCACTACCATCACTACACCCTCCAGTACCAGCTCCACACCCACCAGTAGTAGCTCTACACCCTCCACCCATTCTACACCTACAAGTAGTGGTTCTACATCAACCATGAGTAGTTCTACACCCACCAGTAGCAGCTCTACAACAACCACCATCCCTACATCTGTCAGCAGCACCTCGACAAGTACTGACACTACTCCCACCACCATCTCTACATCCACCAACAGCACCTCTACCGTGACAAGTAACAGCTCTACATCTACAAGTAGCCCCTTTACATCTACCAGTAGTAGCTCTACACCCACCAGTACCACCTCTACACCCACCAGCAGTAGCACTGAAACTGCAAGTAGCAGCTCTACTCCCACCACCACTTCTACACCCACCAGTACCAGCTCTACAACTACGAGTAGTGCTTTCACATCCACCAGTAGCAGTTCCGCAACTACAAGTAGCAGTTTTACAACCACCACCAGCCCTCCACCTACAAGTAGCAGCTCTATCTCCACCAGTAGTAGCTCCACACCCACCACCATCTTCACAACCATGAGTAGTAGCTCTGCTCCAACTATTAGCAGCTCCACTGTTACAAGTAGTAGCTCTACACTCACCACCATCTCTACACCAGCAAGTAGCACCTCTACACCCACCAGCAGCAGTTCTACTCTCACCACCTTCTCTACACCTACAAGTAGCGGCTCTACACCAACAAGTAGCAGCTCTTCAACTACAAGTAGCACCCTTGCCTCTACGAGTAGTATCCCTGCATCCACCACGAGCAGCTCTATAACCACCAGTGTATTTACATCTACTAGTACCAGCTCTGTAACTACAAGTAGCAGCTCTACTCCCACCACCACTTCTACACCCACCAGTACCAGCCCCACAACTACGAGTAGCTCCTTTACATCCACAAGTAGTAGCTCCACACCCACCACCATCTTCACAACCATGAGTAGTAGCTCTACTCCCACTATTAGCAGCTCCACTGCTACAAGTAGTAGCTCTACACTCACCACCATCTCTACACCAGCAAGTAGCACCTCTACACCCACCAGCAGCAGTTCTACAACCACCGGTAGTAGCTCTACTCCTACAAGTACCAGCTCTACACTCACAACCATCACTACACCCTCCAGTACCAGCTCTACACCCTCCACCCATTCTACACCTACAAGTAGTGGTTCTACATCAACCATGAGTAGTTCTACACCCACCAGTAGCAGCTCTACAACAACCACCATCCCTACATCCATCAGCAGCACCTCCACAAGTACTGACACTACTCCCACCACCATCTCTACACCAGCAAGTAGCACCTCCACACCCACCAGCAGCAGCTCTGCACTCACCACCATCTCTACACCTACAAGTAGCGGCTCTACTCCCACCGCAACCTCTACACCCACCAGTGGTGTCTCCACACCCACGGGTAGTAGTTCTACACCTGCAAGTAGCAGTTCTACACAAACAACCGATACTACACCCGCTACTAGTGTCTCTGCACCTGCGAGTACCAGTTCTACATATACCAGTAGTACCTCTACACTTACAAGTACCACCCCTAGTCCCACAACCATCTCTAGATCCACCAGCAGCACCTCTACCGTGACAAGTAACAGCTCTACATCTACAAGTAGCCCCTTTACATCTACCAGTAGTAGCTCTACACCCACCAGTACCACCTCTACACCCACCAGCAGTAGCACTGAAACTGCAAGTAGCAGCTCTACTCCCACCACCACTTCTACACCCACCAGTACCAGCTCTACAACTACGAGTAGTGCCTTCACATCCACCAGTAGCAGTTCCGCAACTACAAGTAGCATTTTTACAACCACCACCAGCCCTCCACCTACAAGTAGCAGCTCTATCTCCACCAGTAGTAGCTCCACACCCACCACCATCTTCACAACCATGAGTAGTAGCTCTACTCCCACTATTAGCAGCTCCACTGCTACAAGTAGTAGCTCTACACTCACCACCATCTCTACACCAGCAAGTAGCACCTCTACACCCACCAGCAGCAGTTCTACAACCACCGGTAATAGCTCTACTCCTACAAGTACCAGCTCTGCACTCACAACCATCACTACACCCTCCAGTACCAGCTCCACACCCACCAGTAGTAGCTCTACACCCTCCACCCATTCTACACCTACAAGTAGTGGTTCTACATCAACCATGAGTAGTTCTACACCCACCAGTAGCAGCTCTACAACAACCACCATCCCTACATCCATCAGCAGCACCTCCACAAGTACTGACACTACTCCCACCACCATCTCTACACCAGCAAGTAGCACCTCCACACCCACCAGCAGTAGCTCTGCACTCACCACCATCTGTACACCTACAAGTAGCGGCTCTACTCCCACCACCACTTCTACACCCACCAGTACCAGCTCTACAACTACGAGTAGTGCCTTCACATCCACCAGTAGCAGTTCCGCAACTACAAGTAGCAGTTTTACAACCACCACAAGCCCTCCACCTACAAGTAGCAGCTCTATCTCCACCAGTAGTAGCTCCACACCCACCACCATCTTCACAACCATGAGTAGTAGCTCTACTCCCACTATTAGCAGCTCCACTGCTACAAGTAGTAGCTCTACACTCACCACCATCTCTACACCAGCAAGTAGCTCCTCTACACCCACCAGCAGCAGTTCTACTCTCACCACCTTCTCTACACCTACAAGTAGCGGCTCTACACCAACAAGTAGCAGCTCTTCAACTACAAGTAGCACCCTTGCCTCTACGAGTAGTATCCCTGCATCCACCACGAGCAGCTCTATAACCACCAGTGTATTTACACCTACTAGTACCAGCCCTGTAACTACAAGTAGCACCTCTACTCCCACCACCACTTCTACACCCACCAGTACCAGCCCCACAACTACAAGTAGCTCCTTTACATCCACAAGTAGTAGCTCCACACCCACCACCATCTTCACAACCATGAGTAGTAGCTCTACTCCCACTATTAGCAGCTCCACTGTTACAAGTAGTAGCTCTACACTCACCACCATCTCTACACCAGCAAGTAACACCTCTACACCCACCAGCAGCAGTTCTACAACCACCGGTAATAGCTCTACTCCTACAAGTACCAGCTCTGCACTCACAACCATCACTACACCCTCCAGTACCAGCTCCACACCCACCAGTAGTAGCTCTACACCATCCACCCATTCTACACCTACAAGTAGTGGTTCTACATCAACCATGAGTAGTTCTACACCCACCAGTAGCAGCTCTACAACAACCACCATCCCTACATCCATCAGCAGCACCTCGACAAGTACTGACACTACTCCCACCACCATCTCTACACCAGCAAGTAGCTCCTCTACACCCACCAGCAGCAGTTCTACTCTCTCCACCTTCTCTACACCTACAAGTAGCGGCTCTACACCAACAAGTAGCAGCTCTTCAACTACAAGTAGCACCCTTGCCTCTACGAGTAGTATCTCTGCATCCACCACGAGCAGCTCTATAACCACCAGTGTATTTACACCTACTAGTACCAGCTCTGTACCTACAAGTAGCAGCTCTACTCCCACCACCACTTCTACACCCACCAGTACCAGCCCCACAACTACGAGTAGCTCCTTTACATCCACAAGTAGCAGCTCCGCAACTACAAGTAGCAGTTTTACAACCACCACCAGCCCTCCACCTACAAGTAGCAGCTCTATCTCCACCAGTAGTAGCTCCACACCCACCACCATCTTCACAACCATGAGTAGTAGCTCTACTCCCACTATTAGCAGCTCCACTGCTACAAGTAGTAGCTCTACACTCACCACCATCTCTACACCAGCAAGTAGCACCTCCACACCCACCAGCAGTAGCTCTGCACTCACCACCATCTCTACACCTACAAGTAGCGGCTCTACTCCCACCGCAACCTCTACACCCACCAGTGGTGTCTCCACACCCACGGGTAGTAGTTCTACACCTGCAAGTAGCAGTTCTACACAAACAACCGACACTACACCCACTAGTAGTGTCTCTGCACCTGCAAGTACCACTTCTACATATACCAGTAGTACCTCTACACTTACAAGTACCACCCCTAGTCCCACAACCATCTCTACATCCACCAGCAGCTCTACTCCCACCACTATCTCTACTCCTGCCAGTAGCAGCTCTACACCCTTGACTGTCATGCCCAGCTCCCCTGGCACCTCGACCACCACCCCTGGGACCACTCCCACTGGTCCTGGTGGTCAATACACGAGCAGTGTTTTGACCACCACAACTCCTGCAGCCACAACAACATCTGAGTCAACCACCCCCGAGACCACCACCACTGTGGAAAGCACCACCAGTACTGGGACCACCATAACCCCTGAGACCACATCCACTCCTGAAACCACGACTACCCCTGTGACCACCACCCCTGGGATCACAACCACCAGCCCTGAGACCACCACAGCTGAGACCACAAGCACTTCTGGGACCACCAACACCCTTGGGACCACCACAATCCCTGAGACCACCACCAGTCTTGGGACCACAACCACCCTTGGGATTACCACCACCCCTGAGACTACCACCGCTCCTGAGACCAGCAGAACTCCTGGGGCAACCACCAGTCCTGAGACCACCACTACCCCCAAGACCACCACAACGGCTGAGAGTACCACTACCCCTGGGACCACCACCGCTATTGAGACCACCACTAGTCCTGAAACCACGACTTCCCCTATGACCACCACCACCACCCCTGGGATCACCACCAGTCCTGAGACAACCTCCACCACACCTAAGACTGCCCCCATCACACTGGTGACAACTACAGTCCCTGAGACCACAACAACCATTCCTGGGACCACCACCCCTATTGAGACCACCACCACTCCTGAGACCACCACCCCTATTGAGACCACCACCCCTATTGAGACCACCACCACTCCTGAGACCACCACCACTCCTGAGACCACCACCCCTATTGAGACCACCACCACTCCTGAGACCACCACCCCTATTGAGACCACCACCACTCCTGAGACCACCACCCCTATGGAGACCACCACCCCTATTGAGACCACCACCACTCCTGAGACCACCACCCCTATTGAGACCACCACCCCTATGGAGACCACCACCCCTATTGAGACGACCACCACTCCTGAGACCACCACCCCAATTGAGACCACCACGCCTATTGAGACCACCACCCCAATTGAGACTACCACCCCTATTGAGACCACCACCCAAATTGAGACCACCACCCCAATTGAGACCACCACCACTCCTGAGACCACCACCACTCCTGAGACCACCACCCTTATTGAGACCACCACCCCAATTGAGACCACCACCACTCCAGAGACCACCACCCCTATTGAGACCACCACTCCTACTGAGACCACCACCACTACTGAGACCACCATCACTCCTGAGACCACCACCCCAACTGAGACCACCACCCCTATTGAGACCACCACCACTCCGGAGACCACCACCCCAATTGAGACCACCACCACTCCTGAGACCACCACCCCTATTGAGACCACCACCCCTATTGAGACCACCACCACTCCTGAGACCACCACCCCAATTGAGACCACCACCCCAATTGAGACCACCACCACTCCTGAGACCACGACCCCTATGGAGACCACCACCCCTATTGAGACCACCACCACTCCTGAGACCACCACCCCAATTGAGACCACCACCACTCCTGAGACCACCACCCCAATTGAGACCATCACCCCTACTGAGACCACCACCACTCCTGAGACCACCACCCCAATTGAGACCACCACACCTATTGAGACCACCACCACTCCTGAGACCACCACCACTCCTGAGACCACCACCCCAATGGAGACCACCACCCCTATTGAGACCACCACACCTATGGAGACCACCACCCCTATTGAGACCACCACCACTCCTGAGACCACCACCCCTATTGAGACCACCACCCCAATTGCGACCACCACCCCAATTGAGACCACCACCCCTATTGAGACCACCACCCCTATTGAGACCACCACCTCAATTGAGACCACCACCCCTATTGAGACCACCACCCCAATTGAGACCACCACCCCAATGGAGACCGCCACCGCTCCTGAGACCACCACCCCTATTGAGACCACCACCACTCCTGAGACCACCACCCCTATTGAGACCACCAACCCTATGGAGACCACCACCCCTATTGAGACCACCACCCCTATTGGGACCACCACCCCTATTGAGACCACCACCACTCCTGAGACCACCACCCCTATGGAGACCACCACCCCTATGGAGACCACCACCACTCCTGAGACCACCACCCCTATTGAGACCACCACCCCAATGGACACCACCACCACTCCTGAGACCACCACCCCTATTGAGACCACCACCACTCCTGAGACCACCACCCCTATTGAGACCACCACCCCTATTGAGACCACCACCCCAATTGAGACCACCACCCCAATGGAGACCACCACCGCTACTGAGACCACCACCCCTATGGAGACCACCACCCCTATTGAGACCACCACCACTCCTGAGACCACCACCCCTACTGAGACCACCACCCCAATGGAGACCACCACCCCAATTAAGACCACCACCCCTACTGAGACCACCACCCCTATTGAGACCACCACCCCAATTGAGACCACCACCCCTATTGAGACCACCACCCCAATTGAGACCACCACCCCTACTGAGACCACCACCGCTCCTGAGACCACCACCCCTATTGAGACCACCACCACTCCTGAGACCACCACCCCTATTGAGACCACCACCACTCCTGAGACCACCACCCCTATTGAGACCACCACCCCTATTGAGACCTCCACCACTCCTGAGACCACCACCCCTATGGAGACCACCACCCCTATGGAGACCACCACCACTCCTGAGACCACCACCCCTATTGAGACCACCACCCCTATTGAGACCACCACTACTCCTGAGACCACCACCCCTATGGAGACCACCACCACTCCTGAGACCACCACCCCAATTGAGACCACCACCACTCCTGAGACCACCACCCCTATTGAGACCACCACCAGTACTGAAACCACCACCCCAATTGAGACCACCACCACTCCTGAGACCACCACCCCTATTGAGACCACCACCAGTCCTGAAACCACCACCCCAATTGAGACCACCACCACTCCTGAGACCACCACCACTCCTGAGACCACCACCCCAATTGAGACCACCACCCCTATTGAGACCACCACCACTCCTGAGACCACCACCACTCCTGAGACCACCACCACTCCTGAGACCACCACCCCTATGGAGACCACCACCACTCCTGAGACCACCACCCCAATTGAGACCACCACCCCTATTGAGACCACCACCACTCCTGAGACCACCACCCCAATTGAGACCACCACCACTCCTGAGACCACCACCCCAATTGAGACCACCACCCCTATTGAGACCACCACCACTCCAGAGACCACCACCCCTATTGAGACCACCACACCTATTGAGACCACCACCCCTATTGAGACCACCACCCCTATTGAGACCACCACCACTCCTGAGACCACCACCCCAATTGAGACCACCACCACTCCTGAGACCACCACCCCTTTTGAGACCACCACCACTCCTGAGACCACCACCCCTATTGAGACCACCACCACTCCTGAGACCACCACCCCAATTGAGACCACCACCCCTATAGAGACCACCACCCCAATTGAGACGACCACCACTCGTGAGACCACCACCCCTATGGAGACCACCACCACTCCTGAGACCACCACCCCTATTGAGACCACCACCACTCCTGAGACCACCACCACTCCTGAGACCACCACCCCTATGGAGACCACCACCCCTATTGAGACCACCACCACTCCTGAGACCACCACCACTCCTGAGACCACCACCCCTATGGAGACCACCACCCCAACTGAGACCACCACCACTCCTGAGACCAGCACCCCAATTAAGAACACCACCCCTATTGAGACCACCACCACTCCTGAGACCACCACCCCTATTGAGACCACCACCCCTATGGAGACCACCACCCCTATAGGGACCACCACCACTCCTGAGACCACCACCCCAATTGAGACCACCAACCCTATTGAGACCACCACCACTCCTGAGACCACCACCCCTATTGAGACCACCACCACTCCTGAGACCACCACCCCTATTGAGACCACCACCCCTATTGAGACCACGACCGCTCCTGAGACCACCACCCCAATTGAGACCACCACCCCTATAGAGACCACCACCCCAATTGAGACGACCACCACTCGTGAGACCACCACCCCTATTCAGACCACCACCACTCCTGAGACCACCACCCCTATTGAGACCACCACCCCTATTGAGACCACCACCACTCCTGAGACCACCACCACTCCTGAGACCACCACCCCAATTGAGACCACCACCCCTATTGAGACCACCACCACTCCTGAGACCACCACCACTCCAGAGTCCACCACCACTCCTGTGACCACCACCACTCCTGAGACCACCACCCCTATGGAGACCACCACCACTCCTGAGACCACCACACCTATGGAGACCACCACCCCTATTGAGACCACCACCACTCCTGAGACCACCCCCCCAATTGAGACCACCACCACTCCTGAGACCACCACCCCAATTGAGACCACCACCCCTATTGAGACCACCACCACTCCAGAGACCACCACCCCTATTGAGACCACCACACCTATTGAGACCACCACCCCTATTGAGACCACCACCACTCCTGAGACCACCACCCCAATTGAGACCACCACAACCCCTGAGACCACCACCCCTTTTGAGACCACCACCACTCCTGAGACCACCACCCCTATTGAGACCACCACCTCTCCTGAGACCACCACCCCTATTGAGACCACCACCACTCCTGAGACCACCACACCTATGGAGACCACCACCCCTATTGAGACCACCACCACTCCTGAGACCACCACCCCTATTGAGACCACCACCACTCCTGAGACCACCACCCCTATTGAGACCACCACCACTCCTGAGACCACCACCCCTATTGAGACCACCACCCCTACTGAGACCACCACCACTCCTGAGACCACCACCCCTATTGAGACCACCACCACTCCTGAGACCACCACCCCTACTGAGACCACCACCCCAATGGAGACCACCACCCCTATGGAGACCACCAGCCCTCCTGAGACCACCACCCCTATTGAGACCACCACCACTCCTGAGACCACCACCACTCCTGAGACCACCACCACTCCTGAGACCACCACCCCTATGGAGACCACCAGCACTCCTGAGACCACCACCCCTATGGAGACCACCACCCCTATAGGGACCACCAGCACTCCTGAGCCCACCACCCCAATTGAGACCACCACCACTCCTGAGACCACCACCCCTATTGAGACCACCACCCCTACTGAGACCACCACCCCTATGGAGACCACCACCCCTATTGAGACCACCACCACTCCTGAGACCACCACACCTATGGAGACCACCACACCTATTGAGACCACCACCACTCCTGAGACCACCACTCTTATTGAGACCACCACCACTCCTGAGACGACCACCCCAATTGAGACCACCACCACTCCTGAGACCACCACCCCTATTGAGACCACCACCACTCCTGAGACCACCACCACTCCTGAGACCACCACCCCTATTGAGACCACCACCCCTACTGAGACCACCACCACTCCTGAGACCACCACCCCTATTGAGACCACCACCACTCCTGAGACCACCACCACTCCAGAGACCACCACCCCTATTGAGACCACCACCACTCCTGAGACCACCACCCCTATTGAGACCACCACCACTCCTGAGACCACCACCCCTATTGAGACCACCACCACTCCTGAGACCACCACCCCTATGGAGACCACCACCCCTATTGAGACCACCACCACTCCTGAGACCACCACCCCTATTGAGACCACCACCCCTATGGAGACCACCACCCCTATTGAGACGACCACCACTCCTGAGACCACCACCCCAATTGAGACCACCACGCCTATTGAGACCACCACCCCAATTGAGACTACCACCCCTATTGAGACCACCACCCAAATTGAGACCACCACCCCAATTGAGACCACCACCACTCCTGAGACCACCACCACTCCTGAGACCACCACCCTTATTGAGACCACCACCCCAATTGAGACCACCACCACTCCAGAGACCACCACCCCTATTGAGACCACCACTCCTACTGAGACCACCACCACTACTGAGACCACCATCACTCCTGAGACCACCACCCCAACTGAGACCACCACCCCTATTGAGACCACCACCACTCCGGAGACCACCACCCCAATTGAGACCACCACCACTCCTGAGACCACCACCCCTATTGAGACCACCACCCCTATTGAGACCACCACCACTCCTGAGACCACCACCCCAATTGAGACCACCACCCCAATTGAGACCACCACCACTCCTGAGACCACGACCCCTATGGAGACCACCACCCCTATTGAGACCACCACCACTCCTGAGACCACCACCCCAATTGAGACCACCACCACTCCTGAGACCACCACCCCAATTGAGACCATCACCCCTACTGAGACCACCACCACTCCTGAGACCACCACCCCAATTGAGACCACCACACCTATTGAGACCACCACCACTCCTGAGACCACCACCACTCCTGAGACCACCACCCCAATGGAGACCACCACCCCTATTGAGACCACCACACCTATGGAGACCACCACCCCTATTGAGACCACCACCACTCCTGAGACCACCACCCCTATTGAGACCACCACCCCAATTGCGACCACCACCCCAATTGAGACCACCACCCCTATTGAGACCACCACCCCTATTGAGACCACCACCTCAATTGAGACCACCACCCCTATTGAGACCACCACCCCAATTGAGACCACCACCCCAATGGAGACCGCCACCGCTCCTGAGACCACCACCCCTATTGAGACCACCACCACTCCTGAGACCACCACCCCTATTGAGACCACCAACCCTATGGAGACCACCACCCCTATTGAGACCACCACCCCTATTGGGACCACCACCCCTATTGAGACCACCACCACTCCTGAGACCACCACCCCTATGGAGACCACCACCCCTATGGAGACCACCACCACTCCTGAGACCACCACCCCTATTGAGACCACCACCCCAATGGACACCACCACCACTCCTGAGACCACCACCCCTATTGAGACCACCACCACTCCTGAGACCACCACCCCTATTGAGACCACCACCCCTATTGAGACCACCACCCCAATTGAGACCACCACCCCAATGGAGACCACCACCGCTACTGAGACCACCACCCCTATGGAGACCACCACCCCTATTGAGACCACCACCACTCCTGAGACCACCACCCCTACTGAGACCACCACCCCAATGGAGACCACCACCCCAATTAAGACCACCACCCCTACTGAGACCACCACCCCTATTGAGACCACCACCCCAATTGAGACCACCACCCCTATTGAGACCACCACCCCAATTGAGACCACCACCCCTACTGAGACCACCACCGCTCCTGAGACCACCACCCCTATTGAGACCACCACCACTCCTGAGACCACCACCCCTATTGAGACCACCACCACTCCTGAGACCACCACCCCTATTGAGACCACCACCCCTATTGAGACCTCCACCACTCCTGAGACCACCACCCCTATGGAGACCACCACCCCTATGGAGACCACCACCACTCCTGAGACCACCACCCCTATTGAGACCACCACCCCTATTGAGACCACCACTACTCCTGAGACCACCACCCCTATGGAGACCACCACCACTCCTGAGACCACCACCCCAATTGAGACCACCACCACTCCTGAGACCACCACCCCTATTGAGACCACCACCAGTACTGAAACCACCACCCCAATTGAGACCACCACCACTCCTGAGACCACCACCCCTATTGAGACCACCACCAGTCCTGAAACCACCACCCCAATTGAGACCACCACCACTCCTGAGACCACCACCACTCCTGAGACCACCACCCCAATTGAGACCACCACCCCTATTGAGACCACCACCACTCCTGAGACCACCACCACTCCTGAGACCACCACCACTCCTGAGACCACCACCCCTATGGAGACCACCACCACTCCTGAGACCACCACCCCAATTGAGACCACCACCCCTATTGAGACCACCACCACTCCTGAGACCACCACCCCAATTGAGACCACCACCACTCCTGAGACCACCACCCCAATTGAGACCACCACCCCTATTGAGACCACCACCACTCCAGAGACCACCACCCCTATTGAGACCACCACACCTATTGAGACCACCACCCCTATTGAGACCACCACCCCTATTGAGACCACCACCACTCCTGAGACCACCACCCCAATTGAGACCACCACCACTCCTGAGACCACCACCCCTTTTGAGACCACCACCACTCCTGAGACCACCACCCCTATTGAGACCACCACCACTCCTGAGACCACCACCCCAATTGAGACCACCACCCCTATAGAGACCACCACCCCAATTGAGACGACCACCACTCGTGAGACCACCACCCCTATGGAGACCACCACCACTCCTGAGACCACCACCCCTATTGAGACCACCACCACTCCTGAGACCACCACCACTCCTGAGACCACCACCCCTATGGAGACCACCACCCCTATTGAGACCACCACCACTCCTGAGACCACCACCACTCCTGAGACCACCACCCCTATGGAGACCACCACCCCAACTGAGACCACCACCACTCCTGAGACCAGCACCCCAATTAAGAACACCACCCCTATTGAGACCACCACCACTCCTGAGACCACCACCCCTATTGAGACCACCACCCCTATGGAGACCACCACCCCTATAGGGACCACCACCACTCCTGAGACCACCACCCCAATTGAGACCACCAACCCTATTGAGACCACCACCACTCCTGAGACCACCACCCCTATTGAGACCACCACCACTCCTGAGACCACCACCCCTATTGAGACCACCACCCCTATTGAGACCACGACCGCTCCTGAGACCACCACCCCAATTGAGACCACCACCCCTATAGAGACCACCACCCCAATTGAGACGACCACCACTCGTGAGACCACCACCCCTATTCAGACCACCACCACTCCTGAGACCACCACCCCTATTGAGACCACCACCCCTATTGAGACCACCACCACTCCTGAGACCACCACCACTCCTGAGACCACCACCCCAATTGAGACCACCACCCCTATTGAGACCACCACCACTCCTGAGACCACCACCACTCCAGAGTCCACCACCACTCCTGTGACCACCACCACTCCTGAGACCACCACCCCTATGGAGACCACCACCACTCCTGAGACCACCACACCTATGGAGACCACCACCCCTATTGAGACCACCACCACTCCTGAGACCACCCCCCCAATTGAGACCACCACCACTCCTGAGACCACCACCCCAATTGAGACCACCACCCCTATTGAGACCACCACCACTCCAGAGACCACCACCCCTATTGAGACCACCACACCTATTGAGACCACCACCCCTATTGAGACCACCACCACTCCTGAGACCACCACCCCAATTGAGACCACCACAACCCCTGAGACCACCACCCCTTTTGAGACCACCACCACTCCTGAGACCACCACCCCTATTGAGACCACCACCTCTCCTGAGACCACCACCCCTATTGAGACCACCACCACTCCTGAGACCACCACACCTATGGAGACCACCACCCCTATTGAGACCACCACCACTCCTGAGACCACCACCCCTATTGAGACCACCACCACTCCTGAGACCACCACCCCTATTGAGACCACCACCACTCCTGAGACCACCACCCCTATTGAGACCACCACCCCTACTGAGACCACCACCACTCCTGAGACCACCACCCCTATTGAGACCACCACCACTCCTGAGACCACCACCCCTACTGAGACCACCACCCCAATGGAGACCACCACCCCTATGGAGACCACCAGCCCTCCTGAGACCACCACCCCTATTGAGACCACCACCACTCCTGAGACCACCACCACTCCTGAGACCACCACCACTCCTGAGACCACCACCCCTATGGAGACCACCAGCACTCCTGAGACCACCACCCCTATGGAGACCACCACCCCTATAGGGACCACCAGCACTCCTGAGCCCACCACCCCAATTGAGACCACCACCACTCCTGAGACCACCACCCCTATTGAGACCACCACCCCTACTGAGACCACCACCCCTATGGAGACCACCACCCCTATTGAGAC
The DNA here is from genome assembly GCA_036785705.1 of Acanthornis magna. Taxonomy (NCBI): domain Eukaryota; kingdom Metazoa; phylum Chordata; class Aves; order Passeriformes; family Acanthizidae; genus Acanthornis; species Acanthornis magna. The sequence goes on from JAWUZG010000848.1 coordinate 85,158, forward strand.
CACCACCACTCCTGAGACCACCACACCTATGGAGACCACCACACCTATTGAGACCACCACCACTCCTGAGACCACCACTCTTATTGAGACCACCACCACTCCTGAGACGACCACCCCAATTGAGACCACCACCACTCCTGAGACCACCACCCCTATTGAGACCACCACCACTCCTGAGACCACCACCACTCCTGAGACCACCACCCCTATTGAGACCACCACCCCTACTGAGACCACCACCACTCCTGAGACCACCACCCCTATTGAGACCACCACCACTCCTGAGACCACCACCACTCCAGAGACCACCACCCCTATTGAGACCACCACCACTCCTGAGACCACCAGCACTCCTGAGACCACCACCCCGATTGAGACCACCACCACTCCTGAGACCACCACCCCAATTGAGACCACCACCCCTATGGAGACCACCACCCCAATTGAGACCACCACCCCTACTGAGACCACCACCCCAATTGAGACCACCACCACTCCTGAGACCACCACCCCTATTGAGACCACCACCCCTATTGAGACCACCACACCTATTGAGACCACCACCACTCCTGAGACCACCACTCTTATTGAGACCACCACCACTCCTGAGACGACCACCCCAATTGAGACCACCACCACTCCTGAGACCACCACCCCTATTGAGACCACCACCACTCGTGAGACCACCACCCCTATTCAGACCACCACCACTCCTGAGACCACCACCACTCCTGAGACCACCACCCCTATTGAGACCACCACCCCTACTGAGACCACCACCACTCCTGAGACCACCACCACTCCTGAGACCACCACACCTATGGAGACCACCAGCACTCCTGAGACCACCACCCCTATGGAGACCACCACCACTCCTGAGACCACAACCCCTATGGAGACCACCACCACTCCTGAGAGCACCACCCCTATTGAGACCACCACCCCTATGGAGACCACCACCACTCCTGAGACCACCACACCTATGGAGACCACCACCGCTCCTGAGACCACCACTCCTATGGAGACCACCACCACTCCTAAGACCACCACCCCAATTGAGACCACCACCCCTATTGAGACCACCACCACTCCTGAGACCACCACACCTATGGAGACCACCACCCCTATGGAGACCACCACCACTCCTGAGACCACCACCCCTATTGAGACCACCACCCCTATTGAGACCACCACCACTCCTGAGACCACCACCACTCCTGAGACCACCACTCTTATTGAGACCACCACCACTCCTGAGACGACCACCCCAATTGATACCACCACAACTCCTGAGACCACCACCACTCCTGAGACCACCACCACTCCTGAGACCACCACCCCTATTGAGACCACCACCCCTACTGAGACCACCACCAGTCCTGAAACCACCACCCCTATTGAGACCACCACCCCTATGGAGACCACCACCACTCCTGAGACCACCACACCTATGGAGACCACCACCGCTCCTGAGACCACCACTCCTATGGAGACCACCACCACTCCTAAGACCACCACCCCAATTGAGACCACCACCCCTATTGAGACCACCACCACTCCTGAGACCACCACACCTATGGAGACCACCACCCCTATGGAGACCACCACCACTCCTGAGACCACCACCCCTATTGAGACCACCACCCCTATTGAGACCACCACCACTCCTGAGACCACCACCACTCCTGAGACCACCACTCTTATTGAGACCACCACCACTCCTGAGACGACCACCCCAATTGATACCACCACAACTCCTGAGACCACCACCACTCCTGAGACCACCACCACTCCTGAGACCACCACCCCTATTGAGACCACCACCCCTACTGAGACCACCACCAGTCCTGAAACCACCACCCCTATTGAGACCACCACCACTCCTGAGACCACCACCACTCCAGAGACCACCACCCCTATTGAGACCACCACCACTCCTGAGACCACCAGCACTCCTGAGACCACCACCCCGATTGAGACCACCACCACTCCTGAGACCACCACCCCAATTGAGACCACCACCCCTATGGAGACCACCACCCCTATGGAGACCACCACCCCTACTGAGACCACCACCCCAATTGAGACCACCACCACTCCTGAGACCACCACTCCTATTGAGACCACCACCCCTATTGAGACCACCACACCTATTGAGACCACCACCACTCCTGAGACCACCACTCTTATTGAGACCACCACCACTCCTGAGACGACCACCCCAATTGAGACCACCACCACTCCTGAGACCACCACCCCTATTGAGACCACCACCACTCGTGAGACCACCACCCCTATTCAGACCACCACCACTCCTGAGACCACCACCACTCCTGAGACCACCACCCCTATTGAGACCACCACCCCTACTGAGACCACCACCACTCCTGAGACCACCACCACTCCTGAGACCACCACCCCTATGGAGACCACCACCACTCCTGAGACCACCACCCCTATGGAGACCACCACCACTCCTGACACCACCACCCCTATGGAGACCACCACCACTCCTGAGACCACCACCCCTATTGAGACCACCACCCCTATGGAGACCACCACCACTCCTGAGACCACCACACCTATGGAGACCACCACCACTCCTGAGACCACCACCCCTATTGAGACCACCACCCCTATTGAGACCACCACCACTCCTGAGACCACCACCCCAATTGAGACCACCACACCTATTGAGACCACCACCACTCCTGAGACCACCACCCCAATTGAGACCACCACCGCTCCTGAGACCACCACTCCTATGGAGACCACCACCACTCCTAAGACCACCACCCCAATTGAGACCACCACCCCAATTGAGACCACCACCCCAATGGAGACCACCACCGCTGCTGAGACCACCACCCCTATTGAGACCACCACCCCAATGGAGACCACCACCGCTGCTGAGACCACCACCCCTATTGAGACCACCACCCCTACTGAGACCACCACCACTCCTGAGACCACCACCACTATTGAGACCACCACCCCTATTGAGACCACCACCCCTATTGAGACCACCACCCCAATTGCGACCACCACCCCTATTGAGACCACCACCCCTATGGAGACCACCACCACTCCTGAGACCACCACCCCTATGGAGACCACCACCACTCCTGAGACCACCACCCCTATTGAGACCACCACCACTCCTGAGACCACCACCCCTATTGAGACCACCACCCCTATGGAGACCACCACCACTCCTGAGACCACCACCACTCCTGAGACCACCACCCCTATGGAGACCACCACCACTCCTGAGACCACCACCCCTATGGAGACCACCACCCCTATAGGGACCACCAGCAATCCTGAGACCACCACCCCAATTGAGACCACCACCACTCCTGAGACCACCACCCCTATTGAGACCACCACCACTCCTGAGACCACCACCCCTATTGAGACCACCACCACTCCTGAGACCACCACTCTTATTGAGACCACCACCACTCCTGAGACGACCACCCCAATTGAGACCACCACCACTCCTGAGACCACCACCCCTATTGAGACCACCACCCCAATTGCGACCACCACCACTCCTGAGACCACCACCCCAATTGAGACCACCACCACTCCTGAGACCACCACCCCTATTGAGACCACCACCCCTATTGAGACCACCACCCCAATGGAGACCACCACCCCAATGGAGACCACCACCCCTATTGAGACCACCACCCCAATTGAGACCACCACCACTCCTGAGACCACCACCCCTATTGAGACCACCACCCCTATTGAGACCACCACCCCTATTGAGACCACCACCACTCCTGAGACCACCACCCCTATTGAGACCACCACCAGTCCTGACACCACCACCCCAATTGAGACCACCACCCCAATTGCGACCACGACCCCTATTGAGACCACCACCCCAATGGAGACCACCACCCCAATGGAGACCACCACCGCTCCTGAGACCACCACCCCTATTGAGACCACCACCCCTATAGAGACCACCACCCCAATTGAGACGACCACCACTCCTGAGACCACCACACCTATGGAGACCACCACCCCTATGGAGACCACCTCTCCAATGGAGACCACCACCCCTATTCACACCACCACCACTCCTGAGACCACCACCCCTATTGAGACCACCACCACTCCTGAGACCACCACCACTCCAGAGACCACCACCCCTATTGAGACCACCACCACTCCTGAGACCACCACCCCTATTGAGACCACCACCCCTATTGATACCACCACCACTCCTGAGACCACCACCCCAATTGAGACCACCACCACTCCTGAGACCACCACCCCTATGGAGACCACCACCCCTATGGAGACCACCACCCCAACTGAGACCACCACCACTCCTGAGACCACCACCCCAATTGAGACCACCACCACTCCTGAGACCATCACCACTCCTGAGACCACCACCACTCCTGAGACCACCACCCCTATGGAGAGCACCACCCCAATTGAGACCACCACCACTCCTGAGACCACCACCCCTATGGAGACCACCACCCCTATTGAGACCACCACCACTCCTGAGACCACCACGACTCCTGAGACCACCACCCCTATTGAGACCACCACCCCTATTGAGACCACCACCACTCCTGAGACCACCACCCCTATGAAGACCACCACCCCTATTGAGACCACCACCCCTATTGAGACCACGACCACTCCTGAGACCACCATCCCGATTGAGACCACCACCACTCCTGAGACCACCACCAGTCCAGAGACCACCACCACTCCTGAGACCACCACCGCTCCGGAGACCACCACCCCTATGGAGACCACCACCACTCCTGAGACCAGCACTCCTATGGAGACCACCACCACTCCTGAGACCACCACCCCTATTGAGACCACCACACCAATGGAGACCACCACCACTCCAGAGACCACCACCCCTATTGAGACCACCACCCCTATTGAGACCACCACCCCTATTGAGAACACCACCACTCCTGAGACCACCACCCCAATTGAGACCACCACCCCTATAGAGACCACCACCCCAATTGAGACGACCACCACTCCTGAGACCACCACACCTATGGAGACCACCACCCCTATTGAGACCACCACCACTCCTGAGACCACCACCCCTATTGAGACCACCACCACTCCTGAGACCACCACCCCTATTGAGACCACCACCACTCCTGAGACCACCACCCCTATTGAGACCACCACCCCTACTGAGACCACCACCACTCCTGAGACCACCACCCCTATTCAGACCACCACCACTCCTGAGACCACCACCCCTATTGAGACCACCACCACTCCTGAGACCACCACCACTCCTGAGACCACCACACCTATGGAGACCACCACCCCTATGGAGACCACCACCACTCCTGAGACCACCACCCCTATTGAGACCACCACCCCTATTGAGACCACCACCACTCCTGAGACCACCACCACTCCTGAGACCACCACCCCTATGGAGACCACCACCACTCCTGAGACCACCACTCTTATTGAGACCACCACCACTCCTGAGACGACCACCCCAATTGATACCACCACAACTCCTGAGACCACCACCCCTATTGAGACCACCACCACTCCTGAGACCACCACCCCTATTGAGACCACCACCCCTACTGAGACCACCACCACTCCTGAGACCACCACCCCTATTGAGACCACCACCACTCCTGAGACCACCACCCCAATTGAGACCACCACCCCTATGGAGACCACCACCCCAATTGAGACCACCACCCCTACTGAGACCACCACCCCAATTGAGACCACCACCACTCCTGAGACCACCACCCCTATTGAGACCACCACCCCTATTGAGACCACCACCACTCCTGAGACCACCACACCTATGGAGACCACCACCCCTATTGAGACCACCACCCCTACTGAGACCACCAACACTCCTGAAACCACCACCACTCCAGAGACCACCACCCCTATTGAGACCACCACCCCTATTCAGACCACCACCACTCCTGAGACCACCACCACTCCTGAGACCACCACCCCTATGGAGACCACCACCACTCCTGAGACCACCACCACTCCTGAGACCACCACCCCAATTGAGACCACCACCGCTCCTGAGACCACCACTCCTATGGAGACCACCACCACTCCTGAGACCACCACCCCAACTGAGACCACCACCCCAATTGAGACCACCACCCCAATGGAGACCACCACCGCTGCTGAGACCACCACCCCTATTGAGACCACCACCCCAATTGAGACCACCACCACTCCTGAGACCACCACCCCTACTGAGACCACCACCACTCCTGAGACCACCACCGCTATTGAGACCACCACCCCAATTGAGACCACCACCCCTATTGAGACCACCACCGCTCCTGAGACCACCACCCCTATGGAGACCACCACCCCTATTGAGACCACCACCCCTATTGAGACCACCACCCCTATGGAGACCACCACCCCTATTGAGACCACCACCACTCCTGAGACCACCACACCTATTGAGACCACCACCCCTATGGAGACCACCACCACTCCTGAAACCCCCACCCCTATTGAGACCACCACCACTCCTGAGACCACCACCCCTATAGAGACCACCACCACTCCTGAGACCACCACACCTATGGAGACCACCACCCCTATGGAGACCACCAGCACTCCTGAGACCACCACCCCTATTGAGACCACCACCCCGAATGAGACCACCACCACTCCTGAGACCACCACCACTCCTGAGACCACCACCACTCCTGAGACCACCACCCCTATGGAGACCACCACCCCTATAGGGACCACCAGCACTCCTGAGACCACCACCCCAAATGAGATCACCACCACTCCTGAGACCACCACCCCAATTGAGACCACCACCCCAATTGAGACCACCACCCCTATTGAGACCACCACCCCTATTGATACCACCACCAGTCCTGAGACCACCACTCTTATTGAGACCACCACCACTCCTGAGACCACCACCCCTATTGAGACCACCACCACTCGTGAGACCACCACCCCTATTCAGACCACCACCACTCCTGAGACCACCACCCCTATTGCGACCACCACCCCTACTGAGACCACCACCGCTCCTGAGACCACCACCCCTATTGAGACCACCACCACTCCTGAGACCACCACCCCTATTGAGACCACCACCACTCCTGAGACCACCACCCCTATTGAGACCACCACCCCAATTGCGACCACCACCCCTATTGAGACCACCACCCCAATTGAGACCACCACCCCTACGGAGACCACCACCCCTATTGAGACCACCACCCCTATTGAGACCACCACCCCAACTGAGACCACCACCGCTCCTGAGACCACCACCCCTATTGAGACCACCACCCCTATTGAGACCACCACCACTCCTGAGACCACCACCACTCCTGAGACCACCACCCCAATTGAGACCACCACCCCAATTGCGACCACGACCCCTATTGAGACCACCACCCCAATGGAGACCACCACCCCAATGGAGACCACCACCGCTCCTGAGACCACCACCCCTATTGAGACCACCACCACTCCTGAGACCACCACCCCAATTGAGACCACCACCCCTATAGAGACCACCACCCCAATTGAGACGACCACCACTCCTGAGACCACCACACCTATGGAGACCACCACCCCTATTGAGACCACCACCACTCCTGAGACCACCACCCCTATTGAGACCACCACCACTCCTGAGACCACCACCCCTATTGAGACCACCACCCCTACTGAGACCACCACCACTCCAGAGACCACCACCCCTATTGAGACCACCACCACTCCTGAGACCACCACCCCTATTCAGACCACCACCACTCCTGAGACCACCACCCCTATTGAGACCACCACCACTCCTGAGACCACCACCACTCCTGAGACCACCACCCCTATGGAGACCACCACCACTCCTGAGACCACCACCCCTATGGAGACCACCACCCCTATAGGGACCACCACCACTCCTGAGACCACCACCCCTATTCAGACCACCACCCCGACTGAGACGACCACCCCAATTGAGACCACCACAACTCCTGAGACCACCACCCCTATTGAGACCACCACCACTCGTGAGACCACCACCACTCCTGAGACCACCACCCCTATTGAGACCACCACCCCTACTGAGACCACCACCACTCCTGAGACCACCACCCCTATTGAGACCACCACCACTCCTGAGACCACCACCCTTATTGAGACCACCACCCCTATGGAGACCACCACCCCAATTGAGACCACCACCCCTACTGAGTCCACCACCCCAATTGAGACCACCACCACTCCTGAGACCACCACCCCTATTGAGACCACAACCACTCCTGAGACCACCACCCCTATTGAGACCACCACCCCTACTGAGACCACCACCACTCCTGAGACCGCCACCCCTATTGAGACCACCACCCCTATTGAGACCACCACCACTCCTGAGACCACCACCACTCCTGAGACCACCACCCCTATGGAGACCACCACCACTCCTGAGACCACCACCACTCCTGAGACCACCACCCCAATTGAGACCACCACCCCTATGGAGACCACCACCCCTATAGAGACCACCACCCCTATTGAGACCACCACCACTCCTGAGACCACCACCCCTACTGAGACCACAACCACTATTGAGACCACCACCCCTATTGAGACCACCACCCCTATTGAGACCACCACCGCTATTGAGACCACCACCCCTATGGAGACCACCACCCCTATAGAGACCACCACCCCTATTGAGACCACCACCACTCCTGAAACCACCACCCCTATTGAGACCACCACCACTCCTGAGACCACCACCCCTATTGAGACCACCACCCCAATTGCGACCACCACCCCTATTGAGACCACCACCCCAATTGAGACCACCACCCCAATGGAGACCACCACCACTCCTGAGACCACCACACCTATGGAGACCACCACCCCTATGGAGACCACCAGCACTCCTGAGACCACCACCCCTATTGAGACCACCACCCCGAATGAGACCACCACCACTCCTGAGACCACCACCCCTATGGAGACCACCACCACTCCTGAGACCACCACCCCTATGGAGACCACCACCCCTATAGGGACCACCAGCACTCCTGAGACCACCACCCCAATTGAGACCACCACCACTCCTGAGACCACCACCCCAATTGAGACCACCACCCCAATTGAGACCACCACCCCTATTGAGACCACCACTACTCCTGAGACCACCACCCCAATTGAGACCACCACCCCAATTGAGACCACCACCCCTATTGAGACCACCACTACTCCTGAGACCACCACTCTTATTGAGACCACCACCACTCCTGAGACGACCACCCCAATTGAGACCACCACCACTCCTGAGACCACCACCCCTATTGAGACCACCACCACTCGTGAGACCACCACCCCTATTCAGACCACCACCACTCCTGAGACCACCACCCCTATTGAGACCACCACCCCTATTGGGACCACCACCACTCCTGAGACCACCACCCCTATTGAGACCACCACCACTCCTGAGACCACCACCCCTATTGAGACCACCACCCCTATTCAGACCACCACCACTCCTGAGACCACCACCCCTATTGAGACCACCACCCCTACTGAGACCACCACCGCTCCTGAGACCACCACCCCTATTGAGACCACCACCCCTATTCAGACCACCACCACTCCTGAGACCACCACCCCTATTGAGACCACCACCCCTACTGAGACCACCACCACTCCTGAGACCACCACCCCTATTGAGACCACCACCCCAATTGCGACCACCACCCCAATTGAGACCACCACCCCAATTGAGACCACCACCCCTACGGAGACCACCACCCCTATTGAGACCACCACCCCTATTGAGACCACCACCCCAATGGAGACCACCACCGCTGCTGAGACCACCACCCCTATTGAGACCACCACCCCAACTGAGACCACCACCGCTCCTGAGACCACCACCCCTATTGAGACCACCACCACTCCTGAGACCACCACACCTATGGAGACCACCACCACTCCTGAGACCACCACCCCTATTGAGACCACCACCACTCCTGAGACCACCACGCCTATGGAGACCACCACCACTCCTGAAACCACCACCCCAATTGAGACCACCACCCCAATTGCGACCACGACCCCTATTGAGACCACCACCCCAATGGAGACCACCACCCCAATGGAGACCACCACCGCTCCTGAGACCACCACCCCTATTGAGACCACCACCCCTATAGAGACCACCACCCCAATTGAGACCACCACCACTCCTGAGACCACCACACCTATGGAGACCACCACCCCCATGGAGACCACCACCCCAATGGAGACCACCACCCCAATTGAGACCACCACCACTCCTGAGACCACCACCACTCCAGAGACCACCACCCCTATTGAGACCACCACCACTCCTGAGACCACCACCCCTATTGAGACCACCACCCCTATTGAGACCACCACCACTCCAGAGACCACCACCCCTTTTGAGACCACCACCACTCCTGAGACCACCACCCCTATTGAGACCACCACCCCAATTGAGACCACCACCCCAATTGAGACCACCACCACTCCTGAGACCACCACACCTATGGAGACCACCACCCCTATGGAGACCACCACCACTCCTGAGACCACCACCACTCCTGAGACCACCACCCCAATTGAGACCACCACCACTCCTGAGACCATCACCACTCCTGAGACCACCACCACTCCTGGGACCACCACCCCTATGGAGACCACCACCCCAATTGAGACCACCACCACTCCTGTGACCACCACCCCTATTGAGACCACCACCCCTACTGAGACCACCACCCCTATTGAGACCACCACCCCTATTGAGACCACCACCCCTATGAAGACCACCACCCCTATTGAGACCACCACCCCTATTGAGACCACCACCACACCTATGGAGACCACCACCCCTACTGAGACCACCACCACTCCTGAGACCACCACCACTCCTGAGACCACCACCCCTATTGAGACCACCACCCCTATTGAGACCACCACCCCTATTGAGACCACCACCACTCCTGAGACCACCACCCCAATTGAGACCACCACCACTCCTGAGACCACCACCCCTATTGAGACCACCACCCCAATTGCGACCACCACCCCAATTGAGACCACCACCCCTACTGAGACCACCACCACTCCTGAGACCACCACCCCTATTGAGACCACCACCCCTATTGAGACCACCACCCCAATTGAGACCACCACCCCTATGGAGACCACCACCCCTATTGAGACCACCACCCCAATTGAGACCACCACCACTCCTGAGACCACCACCCCAATTGAGACCACCACCACTCCTGAGACCACCACCCCTATGGAGACCACCACCCCTATAGAGACCACCACCCCTATTGAGACCACCACCCCTATGGAGACCACCACCCCAGTTGAGACCACCACCACTCCTGAGACCACCACCCCAATTGAGACCACCACCACTCCTGAGACCACCACCCCTATTGAGACCAGCACCCCAATTGCGACCACCACCCCTATTGAGACCACCCCCCCAATTGAGACCACCACCCCAATGGAGACCACCACCGCTCCTGAGACCACCACCCCTATTGAGACCACCACCCCTATAGAGACCACCACCCCTATAGAGACCACCACCCGTATTGAGACCACCACCACTCCTGAGACCACCACCCCTATTGAGACCACCACCCCTATTGAGACCACCACCCCTATTGAGACCACCACCACTCCTGAGACCACCACCACTCCTGAGACCACCACCCCAATTGAGACCACCACCACTCCTGAGACCACCACCCCTATTGAGACCACCACCCCTATTGAGACCACCACCACTCCTGAGACCACCACCCCAATTGAGACCACCACACCTATTGAGACCACCACCACTCCTGAGACCACCACCCCAATTGCGACCACCACCCCAATTGAGACCACCACCCCAATGGAGACCACCACCGCTGCTGAGACCACCACCCCTATTGAGACCACCACCCCAATTGAGACCACCACCACTCCTGAGGCCACCACCCCTATTGAGACCACCACCACTCCTGAGACCACCACCCCTTTTGAGACCACCACCACTCCTGAGACCACCACCCCTATTGAGACCACCACCCCAATGGAGACCACCACCCCAATGGTGACCACCACCGCTCCTGAGACCACCACCCCTATTGAGACCACCACCCCTATAGAGACCACCACCCCAATTGAGACGACCACCACTCCTGAGACCACCACACCTATGGAGACCACCACCCCTATTGAGACCACCACCACTCCTGAGACCACCACCCCTATTGAGACCACCACCCCAATTGAGACCACCACCCCTATTGAGACCACCACCACTCCTGAGGCCACCACCCCTATTGAGACCACCACCACTCCTGAGACCACCACCCCAATTGAGACCACCACCACTCCTGAGACCACCACACCTATGGAGACCACCACACCTATTGAGACCACCACCACTCCTGCGACCACCACTCTTATTGAGACCACCACCAGTCCTGAGACCACCACCCCAATTGAGACCACCACCACTCCTGAGACCACCACCCCTATTGAGACCACCACCCCAATTGAGACCACCACCCCTATTCAGACCACCACCCCTATTGAGACCACCACCACTCCTGAGACCACCACCCCTATTGAGACCACCACCCCTACTGAGACCACCACCACTCCTGAGACCACCACCCCTATTCAGACCACCACCGCTCCTGAGACCACCACCCCTATTGAGACCACCACCACTCCTGAGACCACCACCCCAATTGAGACGACCACCACTCCTGAGACCACCACCACTCCTGAGACCACCACACCTATGGAGACCACCACCCCTATAGAGACCACCACCCCTATAGAGACCACCACCCGTATTGAGACCACCACCACTCCTGAGACCACCACCGCTCCTGAGACCACCACCCCTATTGAGACCACCACCCCTATTGAGACCACCACCACTCCTGAGACCACCACCACTCCTGAGACCACCACCCCAATTGAGACCACCACCACTCCTGAGACCACCACCCCTATTGAGACCACCACCCCTATTGAGACCACCACCACTCCTGAGACCACCACCCCAATTGAGACCACCACACCTATTGAGACCACCACCACTCCTGAGACCACCACCCCAATTGCGACCACCACCCCAATTGAGACCACCACCCCAATGGAGACCACCACCGCTGCTGAGACCACCACCCCTATTGAGACCACCACCCCAATTGAGACCACCACCACTCCTGAGGCCACCACCCCTATTGAGACCACCACCACTCCTGAGACCACCACCCCTTTTGAGACCACCACCACTCCTGAGACCACCACCACTCCTGAGACCACCACCCCAATTGAGACCACCACCCCTATTGAGACCACCACCCCAATGGAGACCACCACCCCAATGGTGACCACCACCGCTCCTGAGACCACCACCCCTATTGAGACCACCACCCCTATAGAGACCACCACCCCAATTGAGACGACCACCACTCCTGAGACCACCACACCTATGGAGACCACCACCCCTATTGAGACCACCACCACTCCTGAGACCACCACCCCTATTGAGACCACCACCCCAATTGAGACCACCACCCCTATTGAGACCACCACCACTCCTGAGACCACCACCCCTATTGAGACCACCACCACTCCTGAGACCACCACCCCAATTGAGACCACCACCACTCCTGAGACCACCACACCTATGGAGACCACCACACCTATTGAGACCACCACCACTCCTGAGACCACCACTCTTATTGAGACCACCACCACTCCTGAGACCACCACCCCAATTGAGACCACCACCACTCCTGAGACCACCACCCCTATTGAGACCACCACCCCAATTGAGACCACCACCCCTATTCAGACCACCACCCCTATTGAGACCACCACCACTCCTGAGACCACCACCCCTATTGAGACCACCACCCCTACTGAGACCACCACCACTCCTGAGACCACCACCCCTATTCAGACCACCACCGCTCCTGAGACCACCACCCCTATTGAGACCACCACCACTCCTCAGACCACCACCCCAACTGAGACCACCACCACTCCTGAGACCACCACCCCAATTGAGACCACCACCCCAATGGAGACCACCACCGCTCCTGAGACCACCACCCCTATTGAGACCACCACCCCAATTGAGACCACCACCACTCCTGAGACCACCACCCCAATTGAGACCACCACCCCTATTGAGACCACCACCACTCCTGAGACCACCACCCCTATTGAGACCACCACCACTCCTGAGACCACCACCCCTATTGAGACCACCACCACTCCTGAAACCACCACCCCTATGGAGACCACCACCACTCCTGAGACCACCACCCCTATTGAGACCACCACCCCAATTGCGACCACCACCCCTATTGAGACCACCACCCCTATGGAGACCACCACCACTCCTGAGACCACCACCACTCCTGAGACCACCACCCCAATGGAGACCACCACCCCAATTGAGACCACCACCCCTATGGAGACCACCACCACTCCTGAGACCACCACCCCAATTGAGACCACCACCCCTATGGAGACCACCACCCCTATTGAGACCACCACCACTCCTGAGACCACCACCCCAATTGAGACCACCACCACTCCTGAGACCACCAGCACACCTGAGACCACTAAAACCACAGGTGGGACCACTGAAACCACACCTAGTACCACCAACACCCCCCGGACTTCCACCACCACCGGAACCACACCTCGGACCACCACCACCCCCCGCACCACCACCACCACCACCCGTAGGACCACCACCATCTTCACCACCACCACCACTCCTCGCTCAACCACCACTCCAGGTAATTCCCACCCCACCTTCCCTCCTGGCCCATTTCCGTGTCCCTTCCCGTTCCTTTTCCATCTCCTTTCCTCCCAGGGACCTGCAACAACGGCGGCACCTGGATCAACGGCCAGTGCCAGTGTCCCCCCGGCTTCACAGGGGACAGGTGCGATGACGTCAGCAACACCATCGAAACCAACGCCGGTAGGGATTCCCTGGGTTTTTTTGGGATGTATCCAGTGTTTAGATGAGATCTGCGGGGTTGAGGAGGATCTGGAGGTGTTCTCCAGGTGGAGGTGGAGCTGGTGTGACCGTATCCCAAAAAACCTTCTCCGTACCTGCGTCAGAGTCACACAGGACCCGAAAATTCGGGAAGAGGTGATGGTTCCACCAGGTCCTGCCCATCAGGAGCAGGATCCACCTGGGATTCCCACCTGGAAATTTTGGGAGGTTGGAGATGTTCCAGCTCCAAACACCATCAGGATCAGTATCCACCTGGGATTCCCACCTGGGAATTTTGGGAAGTTGGAGATGTTCCAGCTCCAAGCCATGGCCAGGATCAGGATCCACCTGGGATTCCCACCCGGGAATTCTGCGAGATGGGGCATGGCCCAGTTCACGCTGGGACAACCCAGTGGAGCTGAGAGGCCACCGATGGTCTCTTCTGATGGGTGGAGGACGTTTCTCCTGGTTCCTTCACAAGAACCCCCAAATCCATGAGGTTTAGGGGGAGATTTTGGGGTCTCACCTGCCCGGAAGGGTCTCTCTGCCCCATCTCCTTCATGGCCTGGTCTTGGACATTCCCAGAGACCAACGGGACGGTGCAGGTGGAGCTGAGGGTCACCAACCAGGAGTTCACCGAAGAACTAGAGGACACCAGCTCGCCCGCCTACAACGACTTCGTCCAGAAGTTCAAGGAGCAGGTAGAGGGACACGGGACCCCCACCTGAGGTCGGGATCTACCTGGTGGAGCAGCCGGATGGATCCCACGGGTTCTCCGAGTTCTTGCGTGGTGTTCTCCTGGTCCACCGGGATGGATTTGGGGGGGACACCCAAAATGAGGGAGATCCAGGGGGATGAGAGGGGAACGGACCCCGATATCCCACCTGGAGATGTCCTCCCTTCCAGATGGACGTGGTCTACGCCAGCATCGAGGGGTACAGGGGCATCGAGGTGCGGGGCCTCAGGTGAGCACCGGGGTCACCGGGACAGGAATTTTGGGGTCATTCCGTGGGAAAAGGGCGTTTGGAACGAGATGGTGACATTTCCGGCCAGGCGCGGCAGCGTGGTGGTGGATCACGTCGTCATCGTGGCGCTGCTGGTGACCGCCCAGAGCCAGGAGAAGCTCCATAACATCACCACCAACGTGCAGGAGACGATCGAGGAGGCGGCGACGCAGCTCAACTGCACCAACGGTACCTCGTCACCTTCCCCCACGGCCGTGGGGACAATTTGGGTCATCCGTGGGGTGGGCGACACCTTCCCACCCACCCCAGACACCCCTGGGAGGGGCTTTGGGGCCATCCCCCCCCCAGTTTGACCTCTCTTCCAGGTGACCTGTGCTTCGACTCCTCCGAGGTGGTGGTCACCGAAACCCCGGTGGAATTCGACAAAGATGGTGAGCGAACGGGGGGATCCGCCCGGGTTTGGGGTCTCCAGGGGTCTCCAGGGTCCCCCCGGTTGACCTCTGTCCCCTCTCCAGCCTACTGCCGGAGCCAAGCACCCGAGGGCTACCAGGAGTTCTTCTTCCCCAACCTGACGAGCTCCGGGTTGTCCTGCATGACCAACTGCACCCCGGGCACCGCCAGCACCATCGACTGCCACCGGGGGATGTGCCGCATCACCCGCAGAGGTCCTCAGTGCTTGTAAGGGCTGAAGGAAACTCCTCCTCCTCTTCCAGAGCTGTCCCACAGGGATCCAACCTTCTGGAGGAGCTCCACGGTCATTTCCAGGGCTAAAAACCTGGGTTGGAGAAGGATCCTGGTCCCCATGGGTCCAACCTTCTGGTGCATCTCCGTGGTCATTTCCAGAGCTAAAAAACCTGGGCTGAAGCAGGATCTTGGTCCACATGGGTCCAACCATCCTGGAGGAGCTCCATGGTCATTTCCAGAGCTAAAAATATCTGGGTTGGAGAAGGATCTTGGTCCCCGTGGATCCAACCATCCTGGTGGATTTCCATGGTCATTTCCAGGGCTAAAAACCTGGGCTGGAGAAGGATCTTGGTCCCCATGGATCTAACCTTCTGGTGGAGCTCCACAGTCATTTTCAGAGCTAAAAACCTGGGCTGGAGAAGGATCCTGGTCCCCATGGGTCCAACCATCCTGGTGGATCTCCATGGTCATTTCCGGAGCTAAAACCCTGGGCTGGAGCAGGATCTTGGTCCACATGGGTCCAACCTTCTGGTGCATCTCCGTGGTCATTTCCAGAGCTAAAAAACCTGGGCTGAAGCAGGATCTTGGTCCACATGGGTCCAACCATCCTGGAGGAGCTCCATGGTCATTTCCAGAGCTAAAAATATCTGGGTTGGAGAAGGATCTTGGTCCCTGTGGATCCAACCATCCTGGAGGAGCTCCATGGTCGTTTCCAGAGCTAAAAACCTGGGCTGGAGAAGGATCCTGGTCCCCATGGGTCCAACCATCCTGGTGGAGCTCCGTGGTCATTTCCAGGGCTAAAAACCTGGGCTGGAGAAGGATCCTGGTCCCCATGGGTCCAACCTTCTGGTGGATCTCCATGGTCATTTCCGGAGCTAAAACCCTGGGCTGGAGCAGGATCTTGGTCCACATGGGTCCAACCTTCTGGTGGATCTCCGTGGTCATTTCCAGGGCTAAAAACCTGGGCTGGAGAAGGATCTTGGTCCACATGGATCCAACCTTCTGGAGGAGCTCCATGGTCGTTTCCAGAGCTAAAAACCTGGGCTGGAGAAGGATCCTGGTCCCCATGGGTCCAACCTTCTGGTGGATCTCCGTGGTCATTTCCAGAGCTAAAAACCTGGGTTGGAGCAGGATCTTGGTCCCCATGGATCCAACCATCCTGGTGGATCTCCGTGGTCATTTCCAAGCTCCTCTGTGCATCAAAATGGGTCAAAACCTCTCAGGGTTGGAGCAGGGTCTTGATCCACAGAGATCCAATTTTCTGGTGGATCTCCAGGCCCATTTCCACTGATTTCTCTGCATGGAAAAGGGTCAAAATCCTTCAGGATTGGAGCAGAGTCTTGGTCTGCATGGATCCAACATTCTGGTGGATCTCCAGGCCCATTTCCAAGGTTTTCTCTGCAGGAAAATGGGTCAAAATCCTTCAGGATTGGAGCAGGGTCTTGGTCCACATGGATCCAACCTCCTGGTGGATCTCCATGATCATCTCCATGGCTAAAAGCCCCAAGCTGGAGCAGGATCTTGCTTCCAGCAGGGCTTGAGGTTGCAAAAATGGGTTTGGGGTGGGGGACTTCTTCTGGGGGTCCCAGCTTTGGGTTGACCCCCCTGTCCCCCTACCAGCTGCGACGAGACCCATCTGTACTGGTACCAAGATGACCGCTGCACATCACGGGTCAGCAAACTGGCCGTGGGCCTGGGCTTGGCCGTGGCCATCCTGGTCACTGTGGTCGCCGTCCTTTCCGTCTTCCTCTTCCGAGCTCGGAGATCTGGGTTGTTTGACCGGTGAGAGAGAGGGGGAAGGTTTGGGAGATCTGGTCCGGGTGAGAGGGGGAAGGTTTGGGAAATCTGGTCCAGGTGAGAGGGGGAAGGTTTGGGAGATCTGGTCCAGGTGAGAGGGGGAAGGTTTGGGAGATCTGGTCCAGGTGAGAGGGGGAAGGTTTGGGAGAGCTGGTCCAGGTGAGAGGGGGAAGGTTTGGGAGATCTGGTCCAGGTGAGAGGGGGAAGGTTTGGGAGATCTGGTCCAGGTGTCCTCCTCGGGGTGGGAGAACTCGTGGAGTTGTTTGTTTCCAGATGTTCCTCACCCTGGATGAGGTCCTGGGGGTCGAGGGGGGATCTTGGTCCTTTGTGGGGCACTGGGGGGTCCAGGCAGGGGTGGACCTGCTGGTGGTGACCTCCCCACCCCCTGCCCCATCGCCAGGGTCGAGCAGGAGATGATGGAGAAGTGGTACCAGGACACCAGCGAGGAGTGGAGCCTCCGTGGAAACTTCACCATCCAGAACCAAGGTGGGCGTGGGGTGGGTGGGGGTCTCTGGTGACCCCACAGGGGTGGGGGGGTTGGTTTGTGCCCCCCGTCCCCACCCTGAGGACACCCACTGAACCTCCCCTGTCCCACAGGTGCGCAGCTCGAGGATGACCATCCTGTCAACCTTGACGCCATGGACACGTCGGTGCCGGTGAGTTCCGACTGCCTGCCGTGGTGGGACTGGGGTGGTGGGGACACCCCGAATGTTCCTGAGACCCCCAATGTTCCTGACACCCCCAATGTTTCCTGACACCCCCAATGTTCCTGAGACCCCAAATGTTCCTGACACCCCCAATGTTCCTGAGACCCCGAATGTTCCTGACACCCCAAATGTTCCTGACACCCCCAATGTTCCTGACACCCCAAATGTTCCTGACACCCCATTTTCCCCCGTATCTCCTCCGGCACATCCTGACAGATCCAAATCCCGAGGCCATTCATCACGCAGTTCTGAGGTGAGGTGAGGTGAGGTGAGGTGAGATGAGATGAGATGAGATGAGATGAGATGAGATGAGGAGCACCAGGGTGGGGATTGCCACCACCAGAACCTCATCATCATCATCATCAATGTCATCAACGTGATCACCATCAACACCACCACCATCATCATCGTCACCATCATCATCATCGTCACCATCGTCATCATCATCACCACCACCACCATCGTCATCATCACCATCAACATCATCATCATTATCATCACCACCGTTATTGTCACCATCAACCTCATCATCATCATCACCATCAACATGATCATCGTCAAAATCATCCACATCATCATCACCATCATTATTATCACCATCATTATTATCATCACCATCACCTTCATCATCACCACCACCATCGTCACCGTCAACATCATCACCTTCATCATCACCACCACCATCATCATCACCATCATCACCATCACCACCTTCATCATCATCACCATCATCATCATCACCATCATCACCATCACCATCATCACCTTCATCATCATCACCACTATCATCATCACCATCAACATCATCATTATCATCATCACCACCACCATCATCATCACCACCATCATCACCTTCATCACCATCACCATCATCGCCACCACCATCATCATCACCATCATCACCATCATCATCATCACCTTCATCATCATCACCGTCACCATCATCGCCACCACCATCGTCATCACCACCACCATCAACATCATCATTATCATCATCACCACCGTTATTATCACCATCAACCTCATCATCACCACCATCACCACCATCACCATCATCATCATCATCATCATCATCATCATCATCATCACCACCCCCATGGAATGAGGTCCACCCCCAGCACTGCCGGACATCCCGGACCCTCTCCTGGGGGGGAACCTTGACCCCCTGCCCTCATCCTCACCCTCCTCCTGTGAGCACTTTTAGGGCCATGACCCCAATTCCGGGTCATGACCCCACTTTTGGGATGTGACCTCACCCTCAGCAGCACTTTCAGGTCATGGCCCCACCTCGAAGGTCATGTCCCCATCTCTAAGGTCATTCCCCCACCCCCAAGGTCACGTCCCCACCTCCCTCCCTCCCTCCCTCCCTGCCCAGACTCAAGGGTGAGGATCCCCCCCGCCCAAAAAAAGGGGCTGGACCCTCTTGTTCTTATTAAAGTCACTCAAACGTCTCTGGAGCTACTGGTTTGTACTGGGACCACTCCAGTGAAGACATGAGGAGAGGACAAACAGCCCTGACCACCCTATTGGGGCTCTTTTGGGGGGTGACACCACCACGGCCACCTGGGACCCCCCCCCGCTCCAAGGGGGACACTGCCACTCCTTGCAGGCACCTGCCAGGTGTGTTTGGGGACACACCTGGCCACACCCCCAGGTATTTGGGACTTTGTCCCCATTCCCAGCTGCGGTTGCCAAGAAGGTTGGAATGAAAGGTATAAAAATTCTAATTTTAGCCCGGGGGGGGGAGGGGCGGGAATTGACCGAGGGCCAAGTGCCAGCGTGAGAGTGGGACATGTCCTCCTGCCCCGGCCATGGTGCAGGAGAGGGGAGCAGTGGGGTCATGGAGGTGGTCATGGTGGTCATGGTGGTCAGGGTGGTCAGGAGGGTTATGGGGTTGGGGTAGTCAGGGGGTCTTGGGGGTCATGGGACTGGGGTCATCATGGGGGTCATGGGGGGGTCATGGTGGTCTTAGTGGTGAGGGTGGTGGTCATAGTGGTGGTGGGGAGGGTGGTCATGGTGGTCCATTGTCCACATTGGTACCCCCTCATGGTCAACCCCCACCATGGGTGGAAACACTTTGGGACCTTCTCAATGTCCCCTCCATGGGTGGCACCACCTTGGGCTCCCCCAGTGTCCCCCACCATGGGTGGTACCACCTTGGGACCTTCTCAATGTCCCCACCATGGGTGGCACCACCTTGGGACCCCCCAGTGTCCCCACCATGGGTGGCACCACCTTGGGACCTTCTCAATGTCCCCACCATGGGTGGCACCACCTTGGGACCCCCCAGTGTCCCCACCATGGGTGGCACCACCTTGGGACCTTCTCAATGACCCCCTCTCCCCGAGCCACCCGAGCTGCCCCACCCCCGCTCTGTGCCCTTTGTCCCCGTGGGAAGGGCATGTGGAGGAACCTCCGAGGTGACACCTCGTTCCTGGACTGGGGACAAGGACGCGTTCCCCGCACACGTCACCCATCGGAGTCAGGGTGACCCTAGGGCAATTTCCGATCATTCTCTCAGCAATTAACTCACCCCCAATATTTTCTTTTCCTCATTTGGATGTGTTTCCCCTTGGATTTGCATCTTGGCCCCAGTCCCAAACCCTGCCCTGTCACAGGGCCACCTCACATCCCCAGCAGGAAGTGGACAGGTGACAATAAAATTCAGGATGCATTTAATTATAAATAGTTCTGTGTGCAAACAGCTGCGCGGGGAGGAAGAGGACGGTGAATTTCCCGATCCTCCTCACCCCGATACCCCACCCCATGTCCCCGTGTCTCCCCTCCACCTGTCCCCATGTCCCCGTGTCCCATTTCAGGTGGCTCCGCTCAGGGGACCACGGTCGGTCTCTGAATGTGGATCTGGGGAGGAAAGAGAGAGGAGGGTGATGATGATGATGATGATGATGATGATGATGATGATGATGATGATGATGATGGGGTGGGGTGGGGGACAAAAAGGGAGAACATCAGGGTCCTGGGGACATGTCACCCACCGTCCTCAAGGTGTCCACCTGATCCAGGTTGATGTAGGTGGTGCTGGGGGTCTCCGTGTCTGTGGGGTGGGAGAAGAGGTCACTCGGACCCCCGAGTGTCACAGAGCCCCCACCCCCAGCCCCTCCCCCACTCCCATTACCTTCCCAGGTGGCTGCTAGATTCGCCACGGCAAAGCTGTGGGATCCATCCCAATTCTCGTTGTCACTGTTGTACAGCTCCGAGTGGGACTTCAGCTTATTCCTGTGTGGTGGGATGGGCAGGGATGAGACCCGGGACCCCCACGGGACCCCCCTACCCCACCCCACGGTGACTCGGTTACCTGTACTGTTCCTTCTGCCTCCGAGATCTCAGCAGGAGGGCGGTGAAGATGGTGGTGACCACGACCAAGATGGCCACCGGAACGCCCACGGCCACGCCCACCTTGCTGACACGGGAGCTGCAGGCGTTGTCCTGGTACCAGAAGGCCGCTGTGTCCGAGCAACTGGTGGGAATGGTCATGGTGGTCATGAGGGTCATGGTGGTCATGGGAGTCATGGGGGTCATGGGAGTCATGGTGGTGGGGTCATGGTGGTCATGGGGTTCATGGTGGTCATGGTGGTGGGGGCATTGTGGTCATGGGGGTTAGGGTGGTGGGGTCATGGTGGTCATGAGGGTCATGGTGGTGGGGTCATGGGGGTCATGGTGGTGAGGTCATTGTGGTCATGAGGGTCATGGTGGTGGGGTCATGGTGGTCATGGGGGTCATGGTGGTCATGGCAGGTCATGGTGATCATGGGGGTCATGGTGGTCATGGTGGTGGGGTCATGGGGGTCATGGGGGTCATGGTGCTGGGGTCATGGTGGTCATGAGGGTCATGGTGGTGTGGGTGGTCATGGGGGTCATGGTGGTGAGGTCATTGTGGTCATGAGGGTCATGGTGGTGGGGGCATGGTGGTCATGGGGGTCATGGTGGTCATGGCAGGTCATGGTGATCATGGGGGTCATGGTGGTCATGGTGGTGGGGTCATGAGGGTCATGGTGGTGGGGTCATGGGGGTCATGGGGGTCACAGTGGTGGGGTCATGGTGGTCATGGGGGTCATGGGGGTCATGGTGCTGGGGTCATGGTGGTCATGGGGGTCATGGTGGTGTGGGTGGTCATGGCGGTCATGGTGGTGAGGTCATTGTGGTCATGAGGGTCATGGTGGTGGGGGCATGGTGGTCATGAGGGTCATGGCGGTGTGGGTGGTCATGGGCGTCATGGTGGTGGGGTCATCATGGTCATGGTGGTGGGGTCATGGGGGTCATGGCCGGTCGTGGTGGTGTGGGTGGTCATGGGGGTCATGGTGGTGGGGTCACGGTGGTGGGGTCATCATGGTCATGGTGGTGGGGGCATTGTGGTCATGGGCATCATGGGAGTCACGGTAGGTCATGGGCGGTCATGGTGGTCATGGTGGAGTGGTCATGAGGATCATAGTGGTGGGGTTATCATGGTCATGGGGGTCATGGTGGTGGGGTGGTCATGGTGGGGTTGTCACGGCAGGTCATGGTGATGATGGGGGTCATGATGGTGGGGTCATCATGGGAGTAAGGTGGTTATGGGGGGTCATGGTGGGTCATGGGTGGTGGGGTCATCATGGTCATGGGCGTCATGATGGTGGGGTGGTCATGGTGGGGTTGTCACGGCAGGTCATGGTGGTCATGGGAGTCATGATGGTGGGGTCATCATGGGAGTAAGGTGGTTATAGGGGGGGTCATGGTGGTCGAGGGGGTCATGGGAGTCAGGGTGGTCATGGGGTCAAGGTGGTGGAGTGGTCATGAGGGCCACGGTCATGAGGGTCATAGTGGTGGGGTCACCATGGGGTCATGGTGGTCATGGGGGTGGGGTGGTCGTGCAGACCATGGTCATGAGGGTCATGGTGGTGGGATCACCATGGGGTTCATGAGGGTCAAGGTGGTGGGGTGGTCATGGGGACCATAGTCATGAGGATCATGGGAGAGGGGTGGTCATGGGGGTCATACTGGTGGGGTCACCATGGGGGTCATGGGGGTGGGGTGGTCATGGGGCCATGGTCATGAGGGTCATGGTGGTGGGATCACCATGGGGTTCTTGGGGGTCAAGCAGCTCATGGGAATCACAGCATTGGGGGGGGCCACCCATTTTTGGGGACCAGCCACTTACTCGCACTGCGGCCCCTCTCCCGGCCCACGCTGCAGGTGCCGTGGACGCAGGGCAGGGGGTGGGCGTGGCGGCCATCGCAGCGAGTGATGCAGACCACGCCAGTGTCCGTCAGGTACAGGGTGTAGAAGGACCTGAACTCCTCCTCGATGCGTTCATCGCACAGACCTGAGGGGTGGGGGGCGCAGGGCTCAGGTTTTGGGGGTCTCCGGAGCCGGGACACCCAAAACCCCCGTGGGCTTCGCTTAGCTTCTTCCACATCTTGCACACTGATCTCTGTGACCTGGGTGACGGTGGCGTTGAAGCAGAAAGTACCTGGCGTGGAGAGAGGAGTTGCTGGTGGGCAACCCCAGGCCCAGCGTCCCCAAGCGAGGACCCAGTGCCAGCGGGGCCACCCCCAGGGTCACTCACAGTTGTCATCTTTGCAAGTCTCGTCGCAGTTGGGGATGTTTTGCAAGGTGGTGACGAGTTCCTCGGAGATGGCGTTCACCGTCTCGTTGGTCTTGGAGCTGGCGGGGACCTTCAGGATGACGTCGTAGTCCACCACGATGCTGCCCGAGCTGTGAGGGGAAGGGGCAGGGCTCAGCTCTGGACACAACTGGGACCAGTATGGGATTCCCGATGGTGTCCAGTTACACGCGGCTGGACCGTCCTGGAGGAACCCCATGGACACGGCGTGGCTTGGAGGAATGTGGGTGCTCCAGCTTGGGGGGCATCACCTCAGACTGACCCCCATGGGTTCCTTCACCCCAAACCACCCCATGGGAACACTGGAAGGGGTCAGACCCTACCTGGCCACGCGTGGAGACTCACCTCAGTTTTTTGATCACCACATTTTGGTAGCCCTCGATATGCCCATAAACCTTCCGCATCTGGAAGACAAAGAGAAGCCCGGGCAGATCCAGGCCCCCATCATGCCCACGTCCCCCTCAAGGGCTGTCCCCAGGGTCACCCTGGCATCACTGAGCCCCGACCTCCTCCTGGAATGATCTATCAAACTCCTTGTAAGCAGCCGAGGACGAGTTGATGAGAGCCGGTGAGAAATCCCGGTTGTCGATCTTGGTCATCATCTCCACCGTCGCGTTCACCGTCACTTGGCCAAGCAGAGGAGAACCGTAAGGAAGAGACCAAGCGTCCCCATCCCACCCCTGGTGACCTCAGGCAGGGGAGCAGGTCGGTCCCTCCGTGGTGGCCTCAATCCCAGTCAGTCCTCACCATGGTGACCCCATTTCTTGGTTGGTCCCTTGGTTGTGGTGACCCAACCTCACCCCAGGGTCAGTCCCCTCTGTGGTGGCCCCATTCGCAAGTTGGTCCCTCCATGGTGGTCCCATTCCCAGGCTGATCCCTCGAGATGGTCCAATCCCAGGTCAGTCCCTTCAGGGTGGTCCAATCCCAAGTCATTCCCTCACAGTGACCCCAACCCCCGGCTGACCCCTCTGAGATGACATCAGCCCAGGTCCCAGCTTGGTGGCCACGCTGGGACACTTCCTACCGTTTTCGATCTCCACGATGTCCTTGGCGAACTGGCACCTGTCCCTTGGAAATTCGAGGTGCACTGGCAGACGCCGTTGGCCCAGGTGCCACCATTTTGGCACACGGGCTCCTCACAGCGGTCACCTTGGAACCCCGGGGGACACAAGCACTTGCCATCTTCCCACGTGCCACCATTCTGGCACACACCTGGAAGAGGGACCCGAGGACACGGGTGATGTGACACGGCCCCACGGAAACCCCAGAGCCACCTAGAGGATCCTAGGGAAAGGCCAGGGAGAAGGGACGTGACTATGGGGGGCCACCAAGGAGGAAGACTGACCTGGACTCGTCACTGTGGTGGTCACTGTGGTGGTGGTCATAGTGGTGAGCATGGTGGTGCTGCTGGGGATGGTCGAGGTGTTAAAGGGGGTGGGGTCACAGTGAGGGTGGTCGTGAGGGTGGCCGTGGTTGTATTGGTGGGATGGTGGAGCTCATGGCCGTGGTTGTACTGCTGGGACACTCGAGGTGGTAGACACGGTGGGGGTGACAGGGAGATGGTGGTCGTGGTGATGTTGGTGTCCCCTCCTGACTAGTGTGGACATGTCATCTCCTGGAGTAGTGGTGGCTGTGTCCTCAGTTGGAGTAGAGATGGTTGGGCCTGTGTCACCTGATGGAGTAGTGGGGTGTGTCCTCAGTTGGTGTGGTGATGGTTGGCCGGTGTCCCTGATGGAGTTGTGGTGGCAGTGTCACCTTCTGGAGTAGTGGTCACTGTGTCCTCAGTTGGAGTAGCGACAGTCAGGCCAGTGTCCCCACCAGGAGTAGTGGTGCTGTGTCCTCACTTGGAGTAGAGATGGTTGGGCCTGTGTCACCTTCTGGAGTAGTGGTCACTGTGTCCTCAGTTTGGTGTGGCATCGGTTGGGCCTGTGTCCCCTGATGGAGTAGTGGTGGCAGTGTCATCTCCAGAGTAGTGGTCACTGTGTCCTCAGTTGGAGTAGTGACAGTTGGGCTGTGTCACCTTCTGTTGGAGTGGTCAATGTGTCCTCAGTTGGAGTAGAGATGGTTGGGCCTGTGTCACCTTCTGGAGTAGTGGTGGCAGTGTCCCCACTTGGAGTAGAGATGGTTGGACCTGTGTCCCTCCAGGAGTAGTGGTCACTGTGTCCCCTTCTGGAGTAGTAGTGCAGTGTCACCTTCTGAGTAGTGGTGGCAGTGTCACCTTCTGGAGTGGTGGTCACTGTGTCCAGTTCTGGAGTAGTGGGTGGCAGTGTCCCCTCCAGGAGTAGTGGTCACTGTGTCCTCAGTTGGAGTAGCGACAGTCGGGCCAGTGTCCCCACCAGGAGTAGTGGTGGCACTGTCCTCAGTTGGAGTAGAGATGGTTGGGCCTGTGTCACCTTCTGGAGTAGTGGTCACTGTGACCTCAGTTGGTGTGGCATCAGATGGGCCAGTGTCCCCTGATGGAGTAGTGGTCACTGTGTCCCCTGATGGAGTAGGGTGGCAGTGTCATCTCCAGGAGTAGTGGTCACTGTGTCCCCAGTTGGAGTAGTGACAGTTGGGCCTGTGTCACCTTCTGTTGGAGTGGTCAATGTGTCCTCAGTTGGAGTAGAGATGGTTGGACCTGTGTCACCTTCTGGAGTAGTGGTCACTGTGTCCCCTTCTGGAGTAGTAGTGGCAGTGTCACCTTCTGGAGTAGTGGTGGCAGCATCCTCAGTTGGAGTAGCAATGGTTGGACCTGTGTCCCTTCTGGAGTGGTGGTGGCAGTGTCACCTTCTGGAGTAGTGGTCACTGTGTCCAGTTCTGGAGTAGTGGTGGCAGTGTCCCTCCAGGAGTAGTGGTCACTGTGTCCTCAGTTGGAGTAGCAATGGTTGGGCCTGTGTCCCTGATGGGAGTGGTGGTAAGGTCCTCAGTTGGTGTGGCATCGGTTGGGCCAGTGTCCCCACCAGGAGTAGTGGTGGCTGTGTCCTCAGTTGGAGTAGAGATGGTTGGGCCTGTGTCACCTTCTGGAGTAGTGGTGGGTGTGTCACCTCCTGGAGTAGTGGTGGCAGTGTCCTCAGTTGGTGTGGTGATGGTTGGGCCTGTGTCCCCTGATGGAGTTGTGGTGGCTGTGTCCCCTTCTGGAGTAGGGTGGCAGTGTCCCACCAGGAGTAGTGGTGGCAGTGTCCCTCAGTTGGAGTAGAGATGGTTTGGCCTGTGTCCCCTTCTGGAGTGGTGGTGGCAGTGTCACCTCCTGAGTAGTGGTCACTGTGTCCAGTTCTGGAGTAGTGGTGGCACTGTCCTCAGTTGGAGTAGAGATGGTTGGACCTGTGTCACCACCAGGAGTAGTGGTCACTGTGTCCAGTTCTGGAGTAGTGGTGGCAGTGTCACCTTCTGGAGTAGTGGTAGCAGTGTCCTCAGTTGGTGTGGTGATGGTTGGGCCTGTGTCCCCTGATGGAGTTGTGGTGCAGTGTCCCCACCAGGAGTAGTGGTGGCAGTGTCCTCGTTGGTGTGGCATCGGTCGGGCCAGTGTCCCCTGATGGAGTAGTGGTGGCAATGTCTCAGTTGGTGTGGCATCGGTTGGGCAGTGTCCCCACCGGAGTAGTGGTGGCTGTGTCCTCAGTTGAGTAGAGATGGTTGGCCTGTGTCACCTTCTGGGGTAGTGGTCACTGTGTCCAGTTCTGGAGTAGTGGTGGCAGTGTCCTCAGTTGGTGTGGTGATGGTTGGGCCTGTGTCCCCTGATGGAGTTGTGGTGGATGTGTCCCTTCTGGAGTAGTGGTGGCAGTGTCCCCCAGCCAGGAGTAGTGGTGGCAGTGTCCTCAGTTGGAGTAGAGATGGTTTGGCTGTGTCCCCTTCTGGAGTGGTGGTGGCAGTGTCACCTCCTGGAGTAGTGGTCACTGTGTCCAGTTCTGGAGTAGTGGTGGCACAGTCTCAGTTGGAGTAGAGATGGTTGGACCTGTGTCACCACCAGGAGTAGTGGTCACTGTGTCCCCTTCTGGAGTAGTAGTGGCAGTGTCACCTTCTGGAGTAGTGGTGGCAGTGTCCTCAGTTGGTGTGGTGATGGTTGGGCCTGTGTCCCCTGATGGAGTTGTGGTGGCAGTGTCACCTTCGGGAGTAGTGGTGGCAGTGTCCTCGGTGGTGTGGCATCGGTCGGGCCAGTGTCCCCTGATGGAGTAGTGGTGGCAATGTCCTCGATTGGTGTGCATCGGTTGGGCCAGTGTCCCCACCAGAGGTAGTGGTGGCTGTGTCCTCAGTTGGAGTAGATGGTTGGGCCTGTGTCACCTTCTGGGTAGTGGTCACTGTGTCCAGTTCTGGAGTAGTGGTGGCAGTGTCCTCAGTTGTGTGGTGATGGTTGGGCCTGTGTCCCTGATGGAGTTGTGGTGGCTGTGTCACTTCTGGAGTAGTAGTGGCAGTGTCACCTTCTGGAGTAGTGGTGCAGTGTCCCACCAGGAGTAGTGGTGGCTGTGTCCTCAGTTGGAGTAGAGATTGTTGGCGTGTGTCACCTTCTGGAGTAGTGGTGGCAATGTCCTCGGTTGGTGTGGCATCGGTTGGGCCAGTGTCCCCACCAGGAGTAGTGGTGGCTGTGTCCTCAGTTGGAGTAGAGATGGTTGGGCCTGTGTCACCTTCTGGAGTAGTGTGGGTGTGTCACCTCCTGGAGTAGTGGTGGCAGTGTCCTCAGTTGGTGTGGTGATGGTTGGGCCTGTGTCCCCTGATGGAGTTGTGGTGGATGTGTCCCCTTCTGGAGTAGTGGTGGCAGTGTCCCCACCAGGAGTAGTGGTGGCAGTGTCCTCAGTTGGAGTAGAGATGGTTTGGCCTGTTCCCCTTCTGGAGTGGTGGTGGCAGTGTCACCTCCTGAGTAGTGGTCACTGTGTCCAGTTCTGGAGTAGTGGTGGCACAGTCCTCAGTTGGAGTAGAGATGGTTGGACCTGTGTCACCACCAGGAGTAGTGGTCACTGTGTCCCCTTCTGGAGTAGTAGTGGCAGTGTCACCTTCTGGAGTAGTGTAGCAGTGTCCTCAGTTGGTGTGGTGATGGTTGGGCCCTGTGTCCCCTGATGGAGTTGTGGTGGCAGTGTCACCTTCGGGAGTAGTGGTGGCAGTGTCCTCGGTGGTGTGGCATCGGTCGGGCCAGTGTCCCCTGATGGAGTAGTGGTGGCACTGTCCTCAGTTGGTGTGGCATCGGTTGGGCCAGTGTCCCACCAGGAGTAGTGGTGGCTGTGTCCTCATTTGGAGTAGAGATTGTTGGGCGTGTGTCACCTTCTGGAGTAGTGGTGGCAATGTCTCGGTTGGTGTGGCATCGGTCGGGCCAGTGTCCCCTGATGGAGTAGTGGTGGCAGTGCCCTCAGTTGGTGTAGGGACAGTTGGGCCAGTGTCCCCACCAGGAGTAGTGGTGGCACTGTCCTCAGTTGGAGTAGAGATGGTTGGGCTGTGTCACCTTCTGGAGTAGTGGTGGCAGTGTCCCCTGATGGAGTAGTGGTGCAGTGTCCTCAGTTGATGTGGCAACGGTTGAGTCAGTGTCCCCTCCAGGAGTAGTAGTGGCAGCATCCTCAGTGGGAGTAGCAATGTTGGACTGTGTCCCCTTCTGGCGTAGTGGTCACTGTCGTCAGTTGGTGTGGCAACGGTTGGACCTGTGTCCCTGATGGAGTAGTGGTGGCCATGTCACCGTCAGGAGTAGTGGTCACTGTGTCCCCAGTTGGATTAGAGATGGTCGGACTGTGTCCCTTGTGGAGAAGTGGTGGTTGTGTCCCCAGGCCAGTAGTGGTCACTGTATCCTCAGTTGGAGCAAAGATGGTTGGGCTAGTGTCCCCACCAGGAGTAGTGGTGGCAGTGTCACCTCCTGGAGTAGAGATGGTTGGGCCAGTGTCCCCTTCTGGAGTAGTCGTGCAGTGTCCCCACCAGGAGTAGTGGTGGCAGTGTCCTCAGTTGGAGTAGAGATGGTTGGGCCAGTGTCACCTGATGGAGTAGTGGTGTCAGTGTCCCCTCCTGGAGTACTGGTCAATGTGTCCTCAGTTGGAGTAGATATGTTGGGCCAGTGTCCCCACCAGGAGTAGTGGTCACTGTGTCCCCTTCTGGAGTAGTGGTGGCTGTGTCCTCAGTTGGAGGAGAGATGGTTGGGTCAGTGTCACCTGATTGGAGTAGTGGTGTCAATGTCCCCATCAGGAGTAGTGGTGGCAGTGTCACCTCCTGGAGTAGATATGGTTGGGCCAGTGTCCCTGATGGAGTAGTGGTCACTGTGTCCCCTGTTGGAGTAGAGATGGTTGGCCAGTGTCCCACCGGGAGTTGTGGTGGCACTGTCCTCAGTGGGAGTGGTGGGGCAGTGTCACCTCCCGGAGTAGAGATGGTTGGGCCTGTGTCACCTTCTGGTGGAGTTGTGGTGGCTGTGTCCTCAGTTGGAGTAGAAATGGTTGGACCTGTGTCCCCACCAGAGTAGTGGTCACTGTGTCTCCTTCTGGAGTAGTGGTGGCAGTGTCACCTCCTGGAGCAGTGGTGGCAGCATCCTCAGTCGGAGTAGCAATGGTTGGACCTGTGTCACCTTCAGGAGTAGTGGTGGCAGTGTCCCAGTAGGAGTAGAGATGTTGGGCCTGTGACACCTTCAGAGTAATGGTCACTGTGTCCCCACCAGGAGTAGTGGTCACTGTATTCTCAGTTGGTGTGGAGATGGTTGGGCCACTGTCACCTTCTCTTGAGTGGTGGCTGTGTCCTCAGTTGGTGTTGGGACAGTTGCGCCACTGTCACCTTCTCTTGGAGTGGTGCTGTGTCCTCAGTTGGTGTTGGGACAGTTGCGCCACTGTCACCTTCTCTTGGAGTGGTGGCTGTGTCCTCAGTTGCTGTGGACATGGTTGGGCCACTGTCACCTTCTGTTGGAGTGGTGGCTGTGTCCTCAGTTGGTGTTGGGACAGTTGCGCCACTGTCACCTTTTGTTGGTTTGTGGCTGTGTCCTCAGTTGCTGGAGATGGTTGGGCCACTGTCACCTTTTGTTGGATTTGTGGCCGTCCTCAGCTGGAGCAGTGATGGTTGGGCCACTGTCCCCTGTCGCAGTGATGGTGTCTGTGACTGTTCCATCTCTGGAGCAGTGGTGGCTGTGTCCCCTTGTGCAGTGGTGGCTGAGGTCCATCCTGTCCTGCAATAGTGGTGGCCGTGTCCTCCCAGGACAGACACAGACACGCCCTGGTGGTGGCCATGTCCCACCATCTCCATCTCAAGGACCTGGCCTGGCCTTGAGCACCCACATCTCCCAAAACCCATGGGCCACCAAAACCCATGGGCCACCAAAACCCATGGGCCACCAAAATCCATGGGCCACCAAAACCCATGGGCCACCAAAACCTGTGGATCACCAAAACCTGTGGATCACCAAAACCCATGGGCCACCAAAACTCATGGGCCACCAGATCCTGTGGACCTCCAAGGACACATGGACCCCAAATGACACAGGACCCACTCAAAGACACAGGGACCTCCACAAAGACCCCTGGACCCCCCTCGAAGACCCCCACCACCACAAGACCAACAACTTCCCTCCCCTGGTTCTCCACGAATGCTCCAAAGAGGCCCCAGGATTCCAAGACCCCAGTTGGGTCCCAAAGACCCACGACCCAAAGATCCTTTGACCCCTCCTCAAAGACCCCTGACCCCAAAGACCCTCACCCACCACAGACCAACATCCCCCCAAAAACCCGCCCTTGGTCTCCAAAGATGCCCCCAAGATTCTCAAGACCCTCAAGATCCCCAGCTGGTCCCAAAGACTCATGGATCCCCCCCAAAAAAACCCATTTACCCCTCCAAAGACCCCTGGATCCACCCCAAAGACCCCTGGACCCCCAAAGACCCTCACCCACCACAGACCAACATCGCCCCAAAAACCCACCCTTGGTTGTCCAAAGTTGACCCCAAGATTCTCAAGACCCTCAAGGTCCCCAGCTGGGTGCCAAGGCCACCATTTGGGTCCAAAGACCCCTGGACCCCCCTCAAAAACCCTTGGACCCTCCCCCAAAGACCCCTGGACCCCCCCAAAGACCCCCTGGAACCCAAACAACCTCACCCACCACAGACCACATCCCCCTGAGACCCGACCTTGGTTCTCCAAGACCCAAGTGGGTCCTGAACCCACCAGTGGGGTCCCAAAGACCCCTCGGACCCCCTCAAAGACCCCTGGACACCTCTCAAAGATCCTGGACCCCTCAAAGACCCTGGACACCTCTCAAGACCCCTGGACCCCCCTCGAAGTCCCCTGTCCCCCCCGAAGACCCCAATTCATTCTGTTTGCTGCCACTCAGATGGCCCTGGTCCCA
Source organism: Acanthornis magna (assembly GCA_036785705.1). NCBI lineage: Eukaryota > Metazoa > Chordata > Aves > Passeriformes > Acanthizidae > Acanthornis > Acanthornis magna. Next base: position 118,267 of record JAWUZG010000848.1, read on the forward strand.
CCCCATTTCCAAATTCGCATTTCTGGGACACTCCCGCGCGGGTGGGGAGGGGTCCCGGTGCCACCAACTCCCACCTGTGACAATGACCAGGAGGCAGACACAGAGCACGGCCAGGCCACCCCACCGCCGCTCCACATGGCCCGGAGTCGGGGGGCAGAGCCGGACACGAGGATCTGTCCCCAAACGCCGGCGGAACGGGACTGAGAACGTGAAGGAATCTCGAGGGGGACCTTTGGTCACAATAAAAGGACGTGGGAGGGACGAAATCGGAGCCGCAGGTGGCAGGAATGGAGTGACAAGTGCCACCGCCTGTTCCCAGCATGGACACGGTGTGTCATCGCACGGGATGTCAGGTGTCCTTCTGTGTCTGGTGCCACTCCCCCGAGGGTCAGGAGATCCCACGGGGCACGGCCTGTGTCACCAAGGCCACCACCACATCCTGGTGTCACCAAGTCCACCAAGTCGTGGTGTCCCCAAGGCCATGTCCTGTTCCCATCAGGGGCATGGGACACGGGTGGAGATGTGGGACAAGGGGTGGGGAAATGGGACACAGGGTGGGGATGTGGGACTCGGGGACAAGGGACAAGGACATGGTGGGATACGGGATGGGGACGTGCATGTGGGACATGGGGCAGGGATGTGGGACAAGGAGTGGGGATGTGGCACGGGGGACAAGGACATGATGGGACATGGGATGGAGATGTGGGACATGGGATGGGGATTTGGGACATGGATGGGACATGGGACATGGGATGGGGACAGGGGACAGGGACATGGCACATGGGATATGGACGTGGAACATGGCGTGGGGATGAGAGACACAGTGGGATGTGGGACATGGGGACAAGGACATGCTAGGACATGGGATGGGGATGTGGGATATGGATATGGGATATGGGATATGGATGTGGGATATGGGATATGGGATATGGGATATGGAATATGGGATATGGGATGTGGGATATGGGATATGGATATGGGATATGGGATATGGGATATGGGATATGGGATATGGGATAGGATGTGGGATTGGGATATGGGATATGGATATGGATATGGGATAGGGGATATGGATATGGGATATGGGATATGGATATGGGATATGGGATATGGGATGGGGATGTGGGATATGGGATGTGGGATATGGGATATGGGATATGGGATATGGAATATGGGATATGGGATGTGGGATATGGGGTGTGGGATATGGGACATGGGATATGGGGTGTGGGATATGGGATGTGGGATATGGGATGTGGGATATGGGATATGGGATGTGGGATATGGGATGTGGGATATGGGATATGGGATGTGGGATATGGGATGTGGGATATGGGATGTGGGATATGGGATATGGGATGTGGGATATGGGATATGGGATATGGGATGTGGGATGTGGGATGTGGGATATGGGATATGGGATATGGGATGTGGGATGTGGGATATGGGATGGGATGTGGGACAGGGGACAAAGGACAAGGACACGGTGGGACACGGGATGGGGATGTGAGACACGGGGTGGGGACATGGAACATGGGATTTGGGACATGGGATGGGGACACGGGACATGGGATGGGGACATGGAACACAGGATTTGGGACACAGGATGGGGACAGGGGACACGGGAGGGGGATGTGGGACAGGGTGGGGACACGGGCCACCCCCATGGGGTGACAGTGCTGGGGGGAGGGGAAATCTTTGGGGGCTGCGGGAGGTTTTGGGATGAATCCTTCAGTTTTGGGGGCAAATCCGTGTGGGTTTTGGGACGAATCTCTCCTGGTTTGGGTCTGGGGGAGGTTTTGGGGTGAATCCCTCCATTTTTGGGGCACAATGAGGCTTTGGGGCGGATCCATGTGGATTTGGGGTGGATCCATGTGGATTTGGGGTGGATCCATGTGGATTTGGGGCGAATCCATGTGGATTTGGGGTGGATCCATGCAAATTTCGAGGTCAATCTGCACAATTTTGGGTCAAATCCCTATGAATTTGACTCTATTGAAAGTTTTTGGGGTGAATCCTTCAGTTTCGGGGTCACGGTGAGGTTTTGGGGTGGATTTGGAGTGGATCCATGTGGATTTGGGGTGAATCCATGCAAATTTCGAGGTCATTCTGTGCCATTTTGGGTCAAATCCCTATGAATTTGACCCTATGGAAGTTTTTGGGATGAATCCTTCCTTTTCGGGGTCACGGTGAGGTTTTGGGGTGGATTTGGGGTGAATCCACATGGATTTGGAGTGAATCCATGTGGATTTGGGGTGAATCCATGTGGATTTGGGGCGGATCCATGTGGATTTGGGGTGGATCCATGCGAATTTCTAGGTCAATCTGTGCCATTTTGGGTCAAATCCCAATGAATTTGACTCAGTTGAAAGTTTTTGGGGTGAATCTCTTCCGTTTCGGGGTCACGGTGAGGTTTTGGGGTGGATTTGGGGTGAATCCATGTGGATTTGGAGTGAATTCATGTGGATTTGGGGTGAATTCACATGGATTTGGGGTGGATCCATGAAAATTTCAATGTCAATCTGCACAATTTTGGGTCAAATCCCAATGAATTTGACTCTATTGAAAGTTTTTGGGGTGAATCCTTCAGTTTTGGGGTCACAGTGAGGTTTTGGGATGGATTTGGGTTTTTTTTGGGGCCCGGAGCCCATTTTGGTTTGGGGAGGTTCTGTTTTTTTGGGGTTCTTTTTTTTTGGGGGGGGAGGGGTTCTGGGTTTTTTTTGGGGGGGGGATTCTGTGTTTTGGAGGGTTTCCGGTTTTTGGGGGGGTCCAGGATTTTTTTGAGGGGGATTCTGGGATTTTTGGGGGTGATTCTGGGATTTTTTGGGGTGAATCACGAGGAATTTGGGATGAGCTGGAGGTGACGCCCCCCTCCCCGGGGACCCCACAGGAAAGAGCCGAGACCCAACTGAGTCACCCCGACCTGAGTCAGCCCCGGGGGGGTTTGGGGTCTGGAGGGGTGGGGGGACCTGGGGAGGGGTCCTGGGAGAGGTTTGGGGGTCCCTGGTGGAATTTGGGCATCCTGGATGGGGTTTGGGGTGTCCTAGGGGGAAATTTGGGGTCCTGGGGGGGAATTTGGGGGCCCCAGGAGGGAATTTGGGGTCCTGAGTGGGGTTTGGGGGGGGGTTCCTGAGGGAATTTGGGGTCCTGGGTGGAATTTGGGGGTTCCAGAGGGGAATTTGGGTCCTGGGTGGGGTTTGGGGGGGGTCCCAAGGGGGGAGTTGGGGGTCTCTGAGTGTTTTTTGGGGTTCCAGGGAGGAATTTGGGGTCCTGGGTGGAATTTGGGGTCCTGGGTGGGGTTTGAGGAGGGGTTCCTGAGGGGATTTGGGCTCCTGGGTGGGGTTTGGGGGTCCTGGGTGAGGTTTGGGGGTCCCAGAGGAGAATTTGGGGTTCTGGGTGCAGTTTGGGGGTGGTCCCTGAACGGAGTTTGGGGTCCTGAGGGGAATTTGGGATTCTGGGTGGGGTTTGGGGAGTCTGGGGAGAGAATTTGGGGTCCTGGGTAGGGTTTGAGGGTGGGTTCCTGAGGGGATTTGGGGTCCTGGGTGGAATTTTGGAGGGTCTAGGGAGAGAATTTGGGGTCCTGGGTGGGGTTTGGTGGGTCTGGGGAGAGAATTTGGGGTCCTGGGTGGGGTTTGGGGGGTCCTGGGAGGGAATTTGGGGTCCTGGGTGGGGTTTGGGGGTCCCAGAGGAGAATTTGGGGTTCTGGGTGCAGTTTGGGGGTGGTCCCTGAACGGAGTTTGGGGTCCTGAGGGGAATTTGGGATTCTGGGTGGGGTTTGGGGAGTCTGGGGAGAGAATTTGGGGTCCTGGGTGGGGTTTGAGGGTGGGTTCCTGAGGGGATTTGGGGTCCTGGGTGGAATTTTGGGGGGTCCTGGGTGGGGTTTGGGGGTCCCAGAGGAGAATTTGGGGTCCTGGGTGGGGTTTGGGGGGTCTGGGGAGAGAATTTGGGGTCCTGGGTGGGGTTTGGGGGGTCCTGGGAGGGAATTTGGGGTCCTGGGTGGGGTTTGGGGGGTCTGGGGAGGGAATTTGAGGTCCTGGTGGGGTTTGGGGGTCCTGGGTGGGGTTTGGGGGGATCCCTGAGGGGGAATTTGGGGTCCTGGGGAGGAATTTGGGGGTCCCAGGAGGGAATTTGGGGTCCTGAGTAGGGTTTGGGAGGACCTTGGTGAGAATTTAGGGTCCTGGGTGAGGTTTGGGGGGTCTGGGGAGGGAATTTGGGGTCCCAGGGAGGAATTTGGGGTCTTGGGTGGGGTTTGGGGGTCCCAGAGGGGAATTTGGGTCCTGGGTGGGGTTTGGGGGGTCCCAAGGGGGGAGTTGCGGGTCTCTGAGTGTTTTTTGGGGTTCCAGGGAGGAATTCGGGGTCCTGGGGGGAAATTTGGGGTCCTGGGTGAGGTTTGGGGGTCCCAGAGGAGAATTTGGGGTTCTGGGTGCAGTTTGGGGGTGGTCCCTGAACGGAGTTTGGGGTCCTGAGGGGAATTTGGCATTCTGGGTGGGGTTTGGGGGTCCTGGGTGGGGTTTGGGGGGATCCCTGAGGGGGAATTTGGGGTCCTGGGGGAATTTGGGGGGTCCTTGGTGAGGATTTGGAGTCCTGGGTGGGGTTTGGGCGTCCCAGGAGGGAATTTGGGGTCCTAGGTGGGGTTTGTGAGGGTCCTTGAGGGGAATTTGGGGTCCTGGATGGGGTTTGGGGTGTCCTAGGGGGGAATTTGGGGTCCTGAGTGGGGTTTGGGGGCTCCCGAGAACGATTTGGGGTCCTGGGTGGAATTTGAGGGTCCCAGAGGGGAATTTGGGGTCCTGGGTGGGGTTTGGGGGTTACCAAGGGGAGAGTTGGGGGTCCCCGAGTGTTTTTTGGGGTTCCAGGGAGGAATTTGGGGTTCTGGGTGGGGTTTGGGGGGTCCTGAGAAGGATTTGGGGTTCTGGGGGGGGTTGGGGGGGCCCGAGAAGGATTTGGGGTCCTGGGTGGGGTTTGGGGGGTCTCGGGGGGAATTTGGGGTCCTAGGTGGGGTTTAGGGGCTTCTGGGTGGGATTCGGAGCCTTGGGTGGGGTTTGTGGGGGACCCTGAGGGGATTTGGGGTCCTGGGTGGGGTTTGGCCATTCTGAGTTTTTGGGGTTTTTTGGGGGCGATTTCTGGTTTTTTTGGGGGGTGCTTGGGGAAGGGGAGGGTCTGTGTTTTGGGGGGGTCTGGGGGGGTCTGGGAGAAATTGGGGGGAGTTTTTTGGGAGGATTTTTCAGGGATTTCTGTTTTTTTGGGGGGATTTTGGGGGGTCTGTGTTTTCGGGGATTTCTGGAGTTTTGGGGGGGGTTTTGGTGGTCTGTTTTTTGGGGGGTTCTGGGTTTTTTGGGGGGGGATTTTTCGGGGATTTCTGGGGGTTTTTGGGGAGGTTTTTTGGGATTTCTGTGTTTTGGGGAGTTCTGGGGTTTTTGGGGAGGTTTGGGGGGGTCTGTTTTTTGGGGGGCTCTGGTTTTTTGGGGGGATTTCTCGGGGATTTCTAGTTTTTTTTGGGGAGGTTTTGGGGGTCTGTATTTTGGGGGGTTCTGGGTTTTTTTGGGAGGATTTTTCAGGGATTTCTGTGATTTTGGGGGGATTTTGGGGGGTCTGTGTTTTCGGGGATTTCTGGGGTTTTTTTGGGAGGGTTGGGGGGGTCTGTTTTTTGGGGGGTTCTGGGTTTTTTTGGGAGGATTTTTCGGGGATTTCTGGGGTTTTTTGGGGGGATTTTGGGGGTCTGTGTTTTCGGGGATTTCTGAGGTTTTTTTGGGGGGGTTGGGGGGGTCTGTTTTTTGGGGGGTTCTGGGTTTTTTGGGGAGGATTTTTCGGGGATTTCTGTGGTTTTGGGGGGGTCTGTGTTTTGGGGAGGTTCTGGGTTTTTTGGGAGGATTTTTCGGGGATTTCTGTTTTTTTGGGGGAGTTTTTGGGGGTCTGCTTTTTGGGGAGGTTCTGGGTTTTTTTGGGAGGATTTTTCGGGGATTTCTGGGTTTTTTTGGGGGGTTTTAGGGGTCGTTTCGGGGGGGTCCGAACGAGGGACAGCAATTTTTGGGGGGTGGCGCCATTTTTTGGGAGGGGTCCTCTTTGGGGGAGGGGGGGAGGGGTCCCACCTCCGCCCCGTGACGTCATCAGGGGGGATGTCCCCGTGTCCCCGAACGTGACCAGACGTGTCCCCACCCCCGCCGTGAATAATCCCAAACCCGGCTCCTATTTTGGGTGGAAAAGAGGCGATTTTGGGTTCCTGAGGAAATTCCTGTCCTTTTACTCCTTCCCCGGCGCCCCCACAATGGCCAAGTTTGGGCAAAAAACAAAGAAAAAAAGGCAAAAAGCGACGGAAAAAAAAGGGAATTTTTCCAGGCGGGGTTTTGGGATCGGGGGGGTTTGGGGGGGCTATGGGGTTCTATAGGGGATATGGGGGGTTATGGGGGGGCTGTGGCCCCCAAAATGGCCAAGTTTGGGCAAAAAACACCCCAAAAAAATAAAAATTAAGCGACTGAAAAAAAAGGGAATTTTTTTCCAGAGGGGTTTTGGGATCGGGGGGGTTTGGGGGGCTATGGGGTTCTATAGGAGTTGTGGGGTTCTATAGGGGGATATGGGGATCTCTGGGGGTTGTGGGGTCTATATGGGGTTCTATAGGGGTCTATAGGGGGGTATGGGGGGATATGGGGCACTGGGGGGGCTATGGGGTTCTATAGGGTGTTAGGGGGGTTATGGGGGGGCCATGAGGATCTATGGGGAGTTGTGGGGTCTATAGGGGGTTATGGGGTTCTATAGGGGGCTATGGGGTTCTATAGGGGTTGTGGGGTCTATATGGGGTTCTATAGGGGTCTATAGGGGGCTATGGGGGGATATGGGACACTGGGGGTCCTATGGGGATCTATGGGGAGTTGTGGGGTCTATAGGGGGCTATGGGGTTCTATATGGGGTTGTGGGGTTCTATAGGGGCTTATGGGGCTCTATAGGGTGTTAGGGGGGCACTGGGGGGGTTATGGGGTTCTATAGGGGGCTATGGGGTTCTATAGGGGGATATGGGAGGTTGTGGGGTCTATAGGGTGCTATGGGGTCTATAGGGGGCTATGGGGTTCTATAGGGTTTTGTGGGGTTCTATAGGGGGATATGGGAGGTTGTGGGGTCTATAGGGTGCTATGGGGAGATATGGGGGCCATGGGGTTCTATAGGGTGTTAGGGGGGTTATGGGGGGGCCATGGGGATCTATGGGGAGTTGTGGGGTCTATAGGGTGCTATGGGGATATGGGGCACTGGGGGGGCTATGGGGGTCTATAGGGTGTTAGGGGGGTTATGGGGCGGTTATGCAGTTCTATAGGGTTTCGTGGGGCCTATAGGGGGCTATGGGGCTCTGTAGGGGGATATGGGGGGCTATGGGGTTCTATATGGGGTTGTGAGGTTCTATAGGGGGCTATGGGGGTCTATGGGGAGTTGTGGGGTTCTATAGGGGGCTATGGGGATATGGGGCACTGGGGGTACTATGGGGTTCTATAGGGTTTTGTGGGGTTCTATAGGGGGCTGTGGGGATCTATGGGGGTTGTGGGGTCTGTAGGGGGATATGGGGCACTGGGGGGCCTATGGGGTTCTATGGCGGTTGTGGGGTCTATAGGGTGCTGTGGGATCCATAGGGGGATATGGGGGGCTATGGGGTCTTTTGGGGGTCTGTGGTGTCTATAGGGGCTCCATAGGGTTCCATGGGGCGCTATGGGGTTCCATGGGGGGCTGTGGGATCTTTCGGGGGGCTATGGGGTTCTATAGGGGGTTTATGGGATCTTTTAGGGTTCCATGGGGGTCTGTGGGGTCTTTCGGGGGGCTATGGGGTTCTATAGGGGGCACGGGGGGGTTATGGGGCACGCGGGGGGGTCTCTATGGGACACTGGAGCAGCCCCTCCCCCCTTTTGGACACCCCCCAAAATGTCCCCAATGTCCCCCCATGTCCCCATGTCCCCAATGTCCCCAATGTCCCCCCATGTCCCCGTGTCCCCCCCCATGTCCCCCCCCGATTTTGGGGCCCCCTGGCCTGTCCAGGGCGTGTCCCCTCCCTCCCCCCCCGCTGTCACCCCGGGGTGACGCCAGGGCCCCTTCCTGTTGGGGTGACGTGGTGGCAGCTGCGGTGACATTCGGGGGGGGACAGGGGACATGGGGGACAGTGGGGACATTGGGACATGGGGGCATTGGGGACATTGGGACTTGGGGACATTGGGACATTGGGACATGGGGGGACAGTGGGGACATTGGGACATGGGGACATTGGGACATTGGGACATGGGGAGACAGTGGGGACATTGGGGCATGGGGGACACAGGGGACATGGGGGGACAGTGGGGACAGTGGGGACATGGGGACATGGGGGGACATGGGGGGAACACAAGGGGCACAGGAGACATTGGGGACATGGGGACAAAAGGGGGGGGGTCACAGGGGGACACAGGGGTCCCAGGAGTCACGGGGGACACTGGGGGGACACAGGAGGTCACAGAGGACACAGGGGGGCACAGGGGACATGGGGACACAAGGGGGGGTCACAGGGGTTATGTGTGACACGGGGGGGGCACAGGGGACATGGGGACATGGGGGTATACGAGTGGCACAGGGGACATGGGGACACTGGGGGGGCACAGAGGGACATGGGGACACTGGGGGGGCACAGAGGGACATGGGGACACTGGGGGGTCACAGGGAGGTCACAGGGAGGTCACAGAGGCCATGGGAAAGGACACGGGACACGGGCGGTGACGTAAGAGGGGGACACGAGTGGGAATCCCCCCCCCCTTTGTCCCCCCCCGCCCCCGCCCCGCCCTTTAAAGGCGACGTCGGGGCCGGAGGCGGCTCCAGAGCGGGACCGGGACCGGGACCGGGACAGTGAGATCGGGATCGGGATCGGGACATCGGGACACCGGGACCGGGATCGGGACCGGGACACCGGGACCGGGATCGGGACAGTGAGATCGGGATCGGGACATCGGGACACCGGGATCGGGACAGTGAGATCGGGACACCGGGACCGGGACCGGGATAGGCACACCGGGACATCGGGATCAGGATCGGGACATCGGGCCTGGGACTGAAACATCGGGACCAGCACCGGGACCGCGATCGGGACATTGGGATCGGGATCGGGACACTGGGACCGGGACCGGGACCGGGACCAGGATCGGGACACCGGGACTGTGACTGGGACACCGGGACCAACACCGGGACCGGAATCGTGACATCGGGACCGGGACCGGAATCGGGACATCGGGACCGGGATAGGGGCACCGGGATCGGGACACCGGGACGGGGATCGGGACAGTGGGACCGGGATCAGGACCGGGATATCGGGACACCGGGACCGCGATCGGGACATCGGGACTGTGACTGAAACACCGGGACCAGCACCGGGACCGGGATCGGGACACCGGGAACGACACCGGGACCAAGAGCAGACACTGGGAACAGCAGCGGGAATGTCACTGGGACATCAGCAGTGACACCGGGATCGAGAGAGGGACACCGGGACTGGGACCGGGACCGAGACCGGGACACCGGGAGTGAGACCGGGACCAGTGCCGGGACACTGGGACCAATCCAGAGCTGATACTGGGACAGCGGAACCGGGACTGAGAGCGGAGCGAGGTGAGGGAGCAGCGGGACCGGGACTGGGATTGGGACCGGGATTGGGACCGGAACTGGGACTGGGATTGGGACCGGAACTGGGACCGGGATTGGGACCGGACCTGGGACTGGGATTGGGACTGGGACCGGGATTGGGACCGGAACTGGGACCGGGACTGGGACCGGGATTGGGACCGGGACTGGGACTGGGATTGGAACCGGGATTGGGACCGGGACCGGGATTGGGACCGGGATTGGGACTTGGACCGACACCGGGACCGGTATTGGGACTGGGATTGGGACCGGGATTGGGACCGGAACTGGGACTTGGATTGGGACTGGGACCGGGATGGGGACCGGGATTGGTACTGGAACTGGGACCGGGATTGGGACTGGAACTGGGACTGGGACCGACACCGGGACCGGGACTGGGACCGGGATTGGGATGGGGACCGACACCGCTATTGGGACCGGGACCGGGATTGGGACCGGTATTGGGACCAGCACCGGGCGGGGACCAGCAGCAGGACTGGGATTAGGATCAGAACTGGGACCGGAACTGGGATTAGAATCAGAACTGGAATTGGGATTAGGATCAGAACTGGAACTGGAACGGGGACTGGGTTTAGGATCAGCACCGGGACTGGGGGTGAACCAGAACTGGAACTGGAATTAGGATCAGAATTGGGACTGGGGGTGAACCAGAACTGGAACTGGAACTGGAATTAGGATCAAAACTGGAACCGGGACCGGGACTGGGATTAGGATCAGAACCGAGACTGGGGGTGACGCCAGATCTGGAACCCCCCCCGGTGTCACTCCAAGTGTCACCTCCCACACACGGGGGTCCCCGGGAGGGGAGGGGCCTTCCCCAGTGTCCCCAGTGTCCCCAGTGACCCCCATGTCCCTCCAGGATGAGGGTGGCCCTGATGTCCCTGATGGCCCTGATGGCCATGGTGGCCCTGGTGGCCCCGGGGACACCCGAACCGGGCCAGGTGTCCCGGCTGGTGACAGATTTCGGGCTGCGGCTGTTCCAGGCGGCGCTGGGACATCGAGGCGACACCAATGTCGCGTTCGCCCCCTACGGGGCCACCTCGGTGCTGGTGGCCCTGCAGGTGGCCACGGCCGGGCGGGGCCGGCGACAGCTGGAGGAGGCCATCGGCTTCAGCATCGACGGTGAGGGGGACCCGGGGGGACACTTTGGGGTCCTTGTCCCCAAGGGGGGGTGGCATTTCAGATCGTTGTCCCCGTTGGGGACACCCCGAGGTCATTGTCCCCATGGGGGTGTGGGATGTGGGGTCCCTTTCCCCTAGAGGACATTTGGGGGTCTCTGTCCCCACAGAGGACACGGTGTCCCTGTCCCCATCGTGGGGCAGGTTTTGAGGTCCCTGTCCCCATTGGGGTATCCCTGTCCCCATGGCGGGGTCCCTGTCCCCATTGGGGACACTTTGGGGTCCCTGTCCCCATCGTGGGGTAGGTTTTGGGGTCCCTGTCCCCGTTGGGTATCCCTGTCCCCATTGGGTGTCTCTGTCCCCATTGGGGTGTCCCTGTCCCCATTGTGGGGTAGGTTTTGGGGTCCCTGTCCCCATTGCGGGGGTCCCTGTCCCCATTGGGGTGTCCCTGTCCCCATGGCAGGGGTCCTGTCCCCATTGGGGGGGTCCTGTCCCCATTGCGGGGGTCCCTGTCCCCATTGGGGACACTTCGGGGTCCCTGTCCCCATTGTGGGTCCCTGTCCCCATTGCGGGGTCCCTGTCCCCATCGTGGGGTAGGTTTTGAGGTCCCTGTCCCCATTGGGGACACTTTGGGGTCCCTGTCCCCATTGCGGGGTTCCTGTCCCCATTGGGGGTCCCTGTCCCTATTGCAGGGGTCCTGTCCCCATTGGGGACACTTTGGGGTCCCTGTCCCCATTGCGGGGGGTCCTGTCCTCATTGGGGGTCCCTGTCCCCATTGGGGACACTTTGGGGTCCCTGTCCCCATTGGGGGTGTCCCTGTCCCCATGGCGGGGGTCCCTGTCCCCATGGCGGGGGGTCCTGTCCCCATTGGGGGTCCCTGTCCCCATTGGGGTGTCCCTGTCCCCATTGGGGACACTTTGGGGTCCCTGTCCCCATTGGGGTGTCCCTGTCCCCATTGGGGTGTCCCTGTCCCCATTGGGGTGTCCCTGTCCCCATTGCGGGGTCCCCGTCCCCAGCCGTGACTCAGTTTCCCTCTCGGCAGGCGCGGGGGTCTCGGCCGAGCTGCGGGGGCTGCGCCGGGCGCTGGGGGGTCCCGGCAGGGCCCTGGCGGTGGCCCAGGGACTCTTCGTGGCCCGGGGGGTGGCCCTGAGGCGTGGCTTTGTCGCCAAGGCCCTGCGAGCCCTCGGCCCCCGCAGTGTCGCCCGCGTGGATTTCGGAAATGGGGAGGGGGCGCGGGACCTCCTCAACGCCTGGGCCAGGGACAGGACCCACGGTGAGACCCCCGGGACTCCTTTTGGGGAGGGGGGTGATGGGTGGGGGGAACCCTTTTTGTGTTTTGGGGAGGGGGCAATTGGTGTGGGGACCCCCGGGGGCGTTTGGGGAGACTCCCGGGGGGATTTGGGGAGGGGGTGATGGGTCAGGGGATCCCCGAGACCCTTTTTTGGGGGGGAGATGGGTGAGAGGACCCCCAGGGGGATTTGGGGACGGGGTGTTGGGTGCGAGGACCCCTTTTTTGGGGGGATTTTGGGGGAGGGTTATGGGTGAGGGGACCCCTTTTTGGGGAGGTTTGGGGAGACCCCCGGGGGGATTTGGGGAGGGGGTGATGGGTCAGGGGATCCCCGAGACCCCTTTTTGAGGAGGGGGCGATGGGTGAGGAGACCCCTTTTGGGGGGGTTTGGGGAGACCCCCGGGGGGATTTGGGGCATGGGGAGGGGGCCCGGGGCCTCCTCAACGCCTGGGCCAGGTGAGACCCCCGGGACCCCTTTTGGGGGGATTTGGGGAGGGGGTGATGGGTGCGGGGACCCCTTTTTGGGGAGGTTTGGGGAGACCCCCGGGGGGATTTTGGGGAGGGGGTGTTGGGTGCCGGGACCCCTTTTTGTGGGGATTTTGGGGGAGGGTTATAGGTGGAGGGACACCCGGGGGGATTTTGGGGAGGGGGTGATGGGTGAGAGGACCCCCGGAGGGATTTTGTTGGGGTGATGGGTGCGGGGACCCCTTTTGGGGAGGTTTGGGGAGACCCCCGGGGGGATTTGGGGCATGGGGAGGGGGCCCGGGGCCTCCTCAACGTCTGGGCCAGGTGAGACCCCCGGGACCCCTTTTGGGGGGATTTGGGGAGGGGGCGATGGGTGCCGGGACCCCTTTTCGGGGGGATTTTGGGGAGGGGGGAGATGATGGGTGGGGGAACCCATTTTGGGAAGGTTTGGGGAGACCCCCGGGGGGATTTTGGGGTGGGGCGATGGGTGGCGGGGACCCCTTTTTGGGAGTTCAATGGGGATTTTTGGGGATTGTTTTGGGGTCCCTTTTTGGGAATTCAAGGGATATTTTTGGGGATTAATAATTTTGGGGACCCTTTTTGAGAATTCAATGGGATTTTTGGGGGATTAATTATTTTGGGGACCTTTTTGGGGGGATTCAGTGGGTTTTTTTGGGATTAATTATTTTGGGGACCCTTTCTGTGCTTTCAATGGGATTTTTTTTGGGATTAATTATTTTGGGGACCCTTTTTGGGGTTTCGATGGGACTTTTTTTTTTAATTAATTATTTTGGGGACCCTTTTTGGAAGTCCAATGGGGATTTTTTTGGGGGCAATTAATTCTTTTGGGGACCCTTTTTATGGGATTTAGTGGGGTTTTTTGGGGTATCAATGCGGTTTTTTTGGGGTATAAATGGGGTTTTTTGGGGGTTTCAATGGGGGTTTTTTGGGGTATAAATGAGGTTTTTTGGGATTGTTTTGGGCATCCCTTTTTGGGAATTCGAGGGATTTTGGGGGGGGATCAGTGGGGTTTTTTGGGGACCCTTTTTGGGGTTTGAAAGGGGTTTTTTGGGGTTTCAATGGGGGTTTTTTAAAATTATTTTGGGGACCATTTTTGGGGTTTCAATGGGATTTTTGGGGGGATTAATTGTTTTGGGAGGAATCAATGGGGATTTTTTTGGGAGATTAATTATTTTGGGGACCCTTTTTGGGAGTTCAACAGGATTTTTTTGGGATTATTTTCTGGACCCTTTTTGGGGGGGTTTCAGTGGGGGTTTTTTTGGGGGATTAATTATTTTGGGGACCGTTTTTGGAGGGGATCAATGGGTTTTTTGGGGGGATTTTGGGGACACAAGGTGACCCTAACCCGTGTCCCCCCAGGTCTGGTGTCCGGCCTTGTCCCCCCCGGGGCTCTGGGTCCCCTCACCCATGGGACCCTTTTTGGGTACCCTTTTTGACCCTTTTTGGGGATTTTTTGGGGTTTCAATGGGTTTTTTTTGGGGTATAAATGGGGTTTTTTTGGGATATAAATGGGGGGGTTTTTTGGGAATAAATGGGTTTTTTGGGGGGGATTTTGGGGACACAAGGTGACCCCCATGTGCCCCCCATGGCTCTGGGTCCCTTCACCCATGGGACCCTTTTTGGGGTATCAGTGGGGATTTTTTGGGGTATCAATGTGTTTTTTGGGGTATAAATGCGGGTTTTTTGGGGTATAAATGGGGGGTTTTTTGGGTATAAATGGGGGTTTTTTGGGATGATTTTGGGGACCCTTTTTGGGGTATCAATGCGTGTTTTTTGGGTATAAATGGGGTTTTTTGGGCGTTTCAATGCGGTTTTTTTGGGGTACCAATGGGGATTTTTGGGGGTTTCAATGGGGTTTTTTTGGGGTATCAATGCGTTTTTTGGGGTGTATAAATGGGGGTTTTTTGGGGTAAAAATGGGGTGGTTTTGGGGTATAAATGGGGTTTTTTGGGGGGTTTCAATGGGGTTTTTTTTGGGATATAAATGCGGGTTTTTTTGGGGTATAAATTGGTTTTTTTGGGATTATTTTGGGGACACAAGGTGACCCTAACCCGTGTCCCCCCAGGTCTGGTGTCCGGCCTTGTCCCCCGCGGGGCTCTGGGTCCCCTCACTCGCCTGCTCGTGGCCAGCGCTCAGTTCTTCCGGGGACCTTGGGCCACTCCGTTCCCGCCCGGGGCCACCCGCGCGCGTCCCTTCCGCCGCCACCGCGGTGGCGATGTCACCGTGCCCATGATGGCCCGCGCGGGACGCTTCCGCTGCGGTGAGCCGCGGGGACCGCGGGGACAGGGGGGGACAGGGTGGCACCTGGGGGGTGCTCCTGTGTCACCCTGGGTCACCCTGTGTCACCCTGGGATTCCCAGTGTGTCACCCTGTGTCACCTCCTGTCACCCGGGGGACTCCTGTGTCACCCTAGGGGCTCCTGTGTGTCACCCTGTGTCACCTCCTGTCACACTGGGGACTCCTGTGTGTCACTCTGTGTCACCCTAGGGGCTCCCGTGTCACCCTGTGTCACCCTGTGTCACCTCCTGTCACCCTGGGATTCCCAGTGTGTCACCCCTTGTCACTCTGTGTCACCCTAGGGCCTCCTGTGTCACCCTGTGTCACCCTGGGATTCCCAGTGTGTCACCCTGTGTCACCCAGTGTCACCCTAGGGGTCCCCGTGTCACCCTGTGTCACTCTGTGTCACCCTGTGTCACCTCCTGTCACCCTGGGATTCCCAGTGTGTCACCCCTCGTCACTCTGTCTCACCCTAGGGCCTCCTGTGTCATCCCTGTGTCACCCCCTGTCACCCTGGGGGTCCCTGTGTCACCTCCTGTCACCCAGTGTCACCCTGTGTCACCCCTGTGTCACCCTGGGGTTCCCAGGGTGTCACCTCCTGTCACTGCATGTCACCCCTGTGTCACACCTGTGCCACCGTAGGGTTCCCAGGGTGTCACCTCCTGTCACCCTGTGTCACCCTAGGGGTCCCTGTGTCACCCTGGGGACTCCTGTGTCACCCTGTGTCACCCTGGGAGTGCTCCCGTGTCACCCTGTGCCACCCTGTGTCATCCTGGGGTTCCCTGTGTGTCACCTCCTGTCACCCCATGCCACCCTGTGTCACCCTAGGGGCTCCTGTGTGTCACCCTGGGGTTCCCAGGGTGTCACCTCCTGTCACTGCATGTCACCCCTGTGTCACCCTAGGGGTCCCTGTGTCACCCTAGGGGTCCCTGTGTCACCCTGGGGGTCCCTGTGTGTCACCTCCTGTCACCCTGGGGTTTCCAGTGTGTCACCCTGTATCACCCTGTGCCACCCTGTGTCACCCTGGGGTTCCCTGTGTGTCACCCCTTGTCACCTTCTGTCACCTCCTGTCACCCTGGGGTTCCCTTTGTGTCACCTCGGGTCCCTCCCGTGTCCCCCTGGATGTCCCTGTGCCACCCCCCGTCACCCTGCGTGTCACCTCTGGCCCCTGCTGTGCCACCCTGGGGTTCCCCGTGTCACCCTCGTGTCACCTCCTGTCACCTTAGGAGTCCCCCCCGCCCCTCCCCCATCCCCTCGTGTCCCCTCTGACCCCTCCGGTGTCACCCCCAGGGGACTTCGAGACGCCCGCGGGGGTCCCGTACACGGTGGTCGAGGTCCCCTACACGGGGGGGGAGGTGGCCCTGCTGCTGGTGGCCCCCCTGGGGCGCGATGTCCCCATTGTCACCCTGACGCGGCTGCTGGACGCCTCGAGTGTCACCCACTGGGTGACAAACCTCAGCCCCGCCCCCCGCGTGCTCGTGCTGCCCCGGTGAGGCTCTGGGGACATTGGGGACAGTGGGGACAAGGGGGACAGTGGGGGGATTGGGGACATTGAGGACATCGGGGGGATTGGGAACACTGGGGACAGTGGGGACATTTGGAATATTGGGGACATTTGGGACATTGGGGATATTGGGGGATTGGGGACATTGGGGACACTGGGGGACATTGGGGACATCGGGGGGATTGGGGACATTGGGGGATTGGGGTCACTGGGGACAGTGGGGACATTTGGGACATTTGGGACATTTGGGACATTGGGGACATTGGGGATGTTGGGGGATTGGGGACATTGGGGACACTGGGGGACATTGGGGACATTGAGGGAGATTGGGGACATCGGGGAGATTGGGGACATTGGGGACATTTTGGGGGATTGGGGGATTGGGGACACTGAGGGACATTGGGGTCACTGGGGACAGTGGGGACATTTGGGACATTGGGGGCATTGGGGACATTGGGGATGTTGGGGATTGGGGACACTGGGGACATTGGGGACAGTGGGAACATTTGGGATACTGGGGGACATTGGGGACATTTGGGACACTGGGGACAGGGACAGGGACCCCCGGACCTCTGGGGACAGGGACCCCTGGTGACACTGGAGGGGTGGGTGAACCCTGGGGACATTGGGGACCTTGGGGACATTGGAAACATTGATGGGACAGAGACTCCCAGGGACCCTCAAGAGGTGGGGCAGACCCTGGGGACACTGGGGACACTGGGGACAGTAGGAGGGGACCCTGGGGACATTGGGGACACTGCCAGCCCCCCAAGGTGACCTCTCCCCACCCTCAGCTTCTCCCTGGAGACCTCCTGGGACCTCCGCGCTGCCCTCAAGTCCTTGGGGGTCCTCGACCTCTTCGACCCCAACGCCGCCGACTTCTCCCCCCTCTCAGGTATGGGGGTCCCCGGGGGGGTCTGGGGGTCCCAGAGGGGTCTGGGGGTGTCCCCCTGGGGGTCTGAGGGTTCCCCGGGGGGTCTGAGGGTTCCCCGGCGGGTCTGGGGGTCCCCAGAGGGGTCTGGGGGTGTCCTCGGGGGGTCTGGGGGGTGTCCTTGGGGGGGTCTGGGGGTCTCCAGAAGGGTCTGGGGGTGTCCTCGGGGGGGTCTGGGGGTCCCAGAGGGGTCTGGGGGTCTCCAAGAGGGGTCTGGGGGTGTCCTCGGGGGGTCTGGGGGTTCCCGGGGGGCTCTGAGGGTCCCCAGAGGGGTCTGGGGGTCCCCGAGGGGTCTGGGGGTGTCCTCGGGGGGTCTGGGGGGTGTCACCCGGCGGGTCTGGGGGTTCCCGGGGGGCTCTGAGGGTCCCCAGAGGGGTCTGGGGGTCCCCGAGGGGTCTGGGGGTGTCCTCGGGGGGTCTGGGGGGTGTCACCCGGCGGGTCTGGGGGTCCCCGTGGGGGTCTGGGGGTCCCAGAGGGGTCTGGGGGTGTCCCCCTGGGGGTCTGGGGGTCCCCGAGGGGTCTGGGGGTGTCCCCCTGGGGGTCTGGGGGTGTCCC
>JAWUZG010000849.1:0-29263 GCA_036785705.1 Acanthornis magna
GCAGACAGGTCCAAGGGTCAGAGCAGACCCTGCCAACTCAGCAGAGGGTCCAAACAGCAGTTTTTAGAGTTTAGAATATAATGCCGTATGGTAATGCTGTTGGGGAGGAAGAAATAGGAAAATCTTATAAATATGATTACCTGGCAAAAGATGCTGAGAATATGGAAACTATAAGCGAGATTGAAATGAAGACAAGCTTTGAGATACCAAACCCCAGTGACTGAACAACTGGAAAACAATGGCATGGCCACTGAAGGTAATCCACTTTTCATTAAACAATTCCCCTTTTGATTAAACAATCCCCTCTGCTTGCAGACAGCTCCAAGGGTCAGAGCAGACCCTACCAACTCGGCAGAGGGTCCAAAAAGCAGTTTTTAGAGTTTAAAATATAACGCCGTATGGTAATGCAATGACTCTCATAGGCTGTATGTAAATGTTGTAGGATTTGTATCTTGTTCTAGATTGGTTAGTGAAAATTAGAATATTCAGCACAGAAGATGATTTATTGTATTGTAAACGGCAACCACGGCATTCTATTCTATTCTATTCTATTCTATTCTATTCTATTCTATTCTATTCTATTCTATTCTATTCTACTCTATTCCATTCCATTCCATTCTATTTTATTCTAATTCTATTCCATTCCATTCCACTCCATTCCATTCTGTATTCTATTCTGTGCTTTTCTTCTCTCTCTCTCTCTCACCTCTCTGCCCTGCTCTGAGCTGTGTCTGGCAGCTCCTGGCAGCTCCCCTACCCCCACGCCCTCTCACAATAAACCTCATGCTCTAAGACCAAACTCCAGAGATCTCTCGTCTCCATCCCAACCGTCTGAAACAAAACTGGGGACAAATCCCACAGCTGGGAATTCCCAGGTGGCCTTTTGGGGATGGGGAGGAGAAGGGAGCCTGGTGTGGGTGGGGGAAATTCCCTCCTTAGGGCAGCATCTCCACGACAAACTCAGGACATCCCAAATCCCAGATTCCCCACTGGAACTGGCAAAAGGTGGACAATCCCACCGAGCTGAGGGAAGCTCCAGATTCCCTCCTTAGAGCAGCGTCTCCATGACAAACTCCACCACAAACTCAGGACATCCCAAATCGCAGATTCCCTCCTCAGAGAAGTGTCTCTACGACAAACTTGGGACATCCCAAATCGCAGATTTCCCCACTGGAATTGGCAAAAGGTGGACAATCCCACAGAGCCAAGGGAAGCTCCATATTCCCTCCTTAAGGCAGTGTCTCCATGACAAACCTGGGACATCCCAAATCCCAGATTTCCCCACTGGAATTGGCAAAGGTTGGACAATCCCACAGAGCCGAGGGAAGCTCCAGATTCCCTTCATAGGGAAGCGTCTCCATGACAAACTCCACCACAAACTCAGGACATCCCAAATCCCAGATTCCCTCCTTAGGGCAGCGTCTCCAGGACACACTCATGACATCCCAAATCTCAGATTCCCTCCTCAGGTCAGCATCTCCATCACAAACTCGGGACATCCCAAATCCCAGATTCCCCACTGGAATTGGCAAAGGTGGACAATCCCACAGAGCTGACGGAAGCTCCAGACTCCTCCATTCACATGGAGCAGAAATCCCAGAATCCCACAACGAACCAGGTTGGAAAAGACCTTTGAGATCATCGAGTCCAACCTAAAAAAACAACAACAAAAGTGCCCTTTCCCTGCGTTTTTGGAGTTCCACAAAGCTCAGCTCCCGAGGATTCAGGAACCCAACCCCAATTCCTGCTGTGCCACCCCACTCCAGCTGAGCTGGGATGAAGGATAAAGGATAAAGGATAAAGGATAAAGGATAAAGGATACTGCGTGATGACGTTCATGAAGAGGTAGAACCACATGATTGGCAGGGTCAGGCCGATCACCGGCACCTGGAACAGCTCTGCAGGGAAAATAACAAGGAAAAATTAGGAAAAACGAGGAAAAATGAGGGAAAACGAGGAAAAACAAGGAAAAATGAGGAGAAATGAGGAAAAACAAGGGAAAATGAGGAAAAAGAGCTGAGGAGAAAAGCTCTGTCTCGCTCTTCTGTGGTGCTGTCACACCTGGAGGAACCCATGGAGCTCCCATGGCAAATCCAGTGGAGCACCAGCAGAACAAATCCCAGCAGGTCCACGTTTACCTCCCTCCTGGAGGACTGGGCCCTTTCACTCCCATTTTTGAACTCCCACGTTCCTTTTCCCAGGAATCATTCTCAGATGTGGCTGTGCCCAACTCTGTGTGGGCATTAGTGAGGAATTTGGGTTTTAATCATGGAATGGTTCCTCAGAGCCCACCCAGTGCCACCCCTGCCATGGCAGGGACACCTCCCACTGTCCCAGGCTGCTCCAAGCCAGAAAATTCCTCAAAATGCAGCAGGCTCGACCACCCCAAGGATGGAACTCTTCCCAGAGCATTTTCCAGAGGCCAGGCAGCTCCAGGAGCGCGGATCCCTCAGCTCAGCACTCACCAGACTGGTTGAAGAGCACGGCGTGGTGGTAAATGTTGGGAGCCAGCAGCAGGAATCCAGGCAGCGGCAACGCGTGCTGGGGGAGAAAAATCCATGGTGGGCTCAGGGGAGGGGCTAACGATGCCTGAAGGATTTTTAGTTTCTATTTTTCATGTGTCTGTAGTTTGGGGTGTAGCTCCAGGCTCCATAGAAAGTGCTAAAAACCTCTGTTCACAGAATTTTAGACAAAACAATTCCTCGCAGTTGGAAATCCAAGGACACTTGACTGCCTCAGAGCCCCAAAATATGGAACCAACAGTGAATTGGGGGAGTGAATTTGGGGTGGTTGACATCATCACCTGAAGGTGTGATTGGAGAATTGAGGCTCAATATGTTAATGGACAGAACTTCTAAAATGTGCAGAACTCGTGACTCGCTGTCCATTTTGGGTGTGGCCTCTCGAGTGGGCTCTGTCTGCCCTGAATGCACCTAAAGGCCTTTAATAAATTAATCTTTATAATTTTTACAATTTAATAAATAAATAAATAAATTTAATAAATAAATTATAAATTAAATTTATAATTTGATCAATAACAAATAATTTAATATATAATTAAATAGTTTTTATTCTCCCAACTCTGTCTAGCCTTCTGTTTTAGGAAGCCCTGATCTAGGCATCACTTCCACCTCAATTCCCACCCTGGATGAGGCAGCCTGGGATCCTTTCCGTGGGATCCTTTCCGTGGGATCCTTTCGGGGCAGGAAAAGCCCCAGGGACTCACATTGTAGAACAGAGCCTCCTTGGAGTGCTTCCCGAAACGCTTGTAGAGCATCTCCTGGAAAATGCCCATCCTGGCAGACATCAGCAGCGCGAAGGTCAGGGCGGCGATGCCTGCAAGAGAAGCACAGCCCTGCACTGCAGCTCAGGGGGAGCAGCTGGAAACCACAAAATTTGGGGGAAAAAAAGCCAAATCGTCCAGGCTTGATAAGAAAACTGATAACGATCCTGGGGCCATGGGTTTGGTTATGAGATGACAAGAGATCTCAGAAAAATGGGAGTTGGTGGGAGAGCAGGGATGACGTTTGCGCCACTGCTGGTAATGATCGATCCCAGATTTCCCAAAGAGCCACCAACAGACCCAAAACCACACTCCAGTGCCAGACTCTAAAGTGCTCCTGAAAGTCCTTTGAAGTCCTCATGGAAGGACTCCTTCTCCATGGAATCTTGGGCTGGAGGAGCACAGGGATGAGGCACAGCCTCTCCAAGCACAGCCCTGCACTGCAGCTCAGGGGAAGCAGCTGGAAACCATAAAATTAGGGGGAAAAAAAGGCAAATCATCCAGACTTGATAAGAAAACTGATAATGATCCTGGGGCCACGGGCTTGGTTATGAGATGACAAGAGACCTCTGAAAAACAGGAGTTGGTGGGAGAGCAGGGATGACGTTTGCGCCACTGCTGGCAATGATCGATCCCACATTTCCCAAAGAGCCACCAACAGACCCAAAACCACACTCCAGTGCCAGAATTTAAAGTGCTCCACAGAAGGAGGACTCCTCCATGGAATCCTGGGCTGAAGGAGAACTCAGGGATGGGGCACAGCCTCTCCATGGAATCCTGAGCTGGAGATAAACTCAGGGATGAGGCACAGCCTCTCCATGGAATCCTGAATTGGAGAACTCAAGGATGAGGCACAGCCTCTCCAAGGAATCCTGGCCTGGAGAACTCAGGGATGAGGCACAGCCTCTCCATGGAATCCTGGGCTGGAAATAAACTCAAGGATGAGGCACAGCCTCTCCGTGGAATCCTGGGCTGGAGGAACACGCAGGGATGAAGCACAGCCTCTCCATGGAATCCTGGCCTGGAAGAACACAGGGACGAGGTACATTCCCTCTCTGTGGAATCCTGGGCTGGAGGAACACGCAGGGATGAAGCACAGCCTCTCCATGGAATCCTGGCCTGGAAGAACACAGGGACGAGGTACATTCCCTCTCTGTGGAATCCTGGGCTGGAGGAACACCCAGGGATGAGGCACAGCCTCTCCATGGAATCCTGGGCTGGAGGAACACCCAGAGATGAGGCACAGCCTCTCCATGGAATCCTGGCCTGGAGAACACAGGGATGAGGCACAGCCTCTCCATGGAATCTTGGGCTGGAGAACACAGGGATGAGGTACATTCCCCCTCCATGGAATCCTGGGCTGGAGAACTCAGGGATGAGGCACAGCCTCTCCATGGAATCCTGGCCTGGAGGAGCACAGGGATGAGGCACAGTCCCTCCCCCTGTGTGCCCCAGGCAGGGCTGCTTTTTCCCAGAGAATTCCCAGAGTCCTGCTGGCATCCCAGGAAATGGAAACGAGGCCCTCACGTACCCAGCAGCCACCAGAGGAACACCTGGGGTCCATCCTCTTCCTTTAGGCTGGAGTCAGACGCCTGGAGGGAGACACGAGAGTCACCAGGAGCCACCAGAGCAGAGCTGGGAGCAGCCTTGTGCTTCCCCCTCTGCTTCAGGGAATTCCAGCAGAGATTCCAGCAAAAAAAGGGACAATGTTGGATTAAATCAGGATTTTTCCCGAAAGAAACAGCCTGACTTTATGAGATTGAACTCTTTAACCCCAAAAATAATCAGTGTCACTTTTAAAGCTCCCAAAGCCAGCCCTTCGCCAGGTTCCTCTGTCCCCATCCCAGAGATGAGAAAGAGCTCTGGCCAAGCCTCGCTCAGGTGCTAAAACCTGACCTAAAACCAGGCTTGTGACCGAGAAATGGAGGAAATCAGGCCGAGGGTACAACTCCAGGCAGCCTGACTTGCCCCAGCTCTTTCCCTGTGGCTCAGGGAAAATGGGATTATTCACCTCTGCCACCACTGTCAGTGGAAAATGGGATTATTCACCTTTGCCACACCTGTCAGTGGTTCACAGAAAATGGGATTATTCACCTTTCCACCACTGTCAGTGGTTCAGGAAAATGGGATTGTTCACTTTTGCCACCACTGTCACTGGCTCAGGGAAAATGGGATTATTCACCTTTGCCACCATCAGTGGTTCACAGAAAATGGGATTGTTCACTTTTGCCACCACTGTCAGTGGAAAATGGGATTATTCACCTTTCCCACCACTGTGAGTGGCTCAGGAAAATGGGATTATTCACCTTTCCAGCACCATCAGTGGCTCAGGGAAAAAGGAATTATTCACCTTTGCCACCACTGTCAGTGGTTCGGGAAAAATGGGATTATTCACCTTTCCACCACTATCAGTGGAAAATGGGATTATTCACCTTTGCACCCCTGTCAGTGGCTCACAGAAAATGGGATTATTCACCTTTGCCACCATCAGTGGTCCACAGAAAATGGGATTATTCACCTCTCCCACCCATCAGTGACTCAGGGAAAATGGAATTATTCGCCTTTGCCGCCACGGCCAGTGGAAAATGGGATTATTCACCTTTGCACCACGGCCAGTGGAAAATGGGATTATTCACCTTTGCCGCTACTGTCAGTGGTTCACAGAAAATGGGATTATTCACTGTCAACTCCATCCCAAAATCCCAGCCCTGCTGGGAGCTGATCTGGATGAAAACAGAGCCAACGCTCAGAGCTGAGCCTTTCCCCAGCCATTCTGAGGAGGAAAAGCTCGGAAATAATGGGGAATTTGGAGCTTTGACAGCCCCTCATTTCCAATCTCTCGGAGCTGGATTGAGTGCAGCCAATTTTCACTCGAGGCCATTTTCTTGTCCTCAGCTGACAGGGTCAGGCCGTGGGTGCTGACCCAGGAAAAGCTCTGAGTGCGTTACACATGAATTTCTTTCCCTCCCTCCTGTTCTCCGAGCACAGGCACTTTATTTAAGGGTCGGGCTGGATGGAAAATTCCAGCCTGAAAGGAAACAATCTCCTGTGGGATGAAAAAAGGGGAGGCTGAAGATGGCTGAGTTTTGTTTAGGATTCTCCTGCTCCTCACTGCAAGGAAAGAAAAACCAGCTTGGAGCTGTGGCCAAAAAAAAAAAAGAGGTTCATTCCTCTTTATTCTGCTTTTTGCTAAAGCTTTATTCTGCTTTTTTTGCTTTATTCTGCTATTCTGCTTTTGAAAAAAAGAGGTTCATTCCTCTTTATTCTGCTTTTTGAGAGCAAAAAGCAGAATAAACAGGTTGAAAGACATCTGTAATGAAATTAAATCCCACAGGAAAATAAGGCCAGGAGGAAGAGCTTTCAGGCAGCAGATCCAGAGGTGGGAGACACCTCAGGTTTCCATGAACAAAGGGAATTTTTCTTGATTGTTCCCAGCCGTGCCCTCGTCCCTTCCCAGCCCTTACCACTTGTTTTGCAGACATGAAAGTGCAGGTGAAGATGCCCAGGGACACCAGGGCGATGGAGGTGTACTTGGACACGCTGTACCTGCAGGGGGACAAGGCAGATGTCACCAACGCTGGCACTGTGCCCATGCCCTGCTTTGCCTCACTCCTGCTCCACCACAGCCCTGAAAATCCTGGAAAATGGCACATTCCCAGCTCCCAACGCTGCGCATTGCTGGCAGGGCCGACTGACTCAGTGTAGTTGCACTGTTTTAGAAATCTTTCTCTTCTTTCTCAGGAAGAATAGAGATAAGCTGCATTTTTTACTTTCTTAATCTCTGTAATTTCTCTCTCTTAATTTCTTCATCTCTTTGGTACTAGGTGTTGTATATCTGTGACCAATGGTTTTAGGAGGTGGATTCCCTGCTGACCAATAGTTGCTAGATTATTAATGGATATATAAAGAAGTTTCTGTAAATAAAGTTTCTCTTTTCGCCATCTTGGGTTCATCTGCCTGCTTCCTCTGCCAGCTCCTGCGAATCTCAGGAAATCTAAACCAACAACTCAGCTCTGCACCCAAAGGAGCCTTTGTCCCAGGGATTTGTCCCAGTTTATCCCAAAACCTCCAGCCTTGCCTCAGCTCAGTGCCAGCTGCAACAGCACTGTGTTATCAGCATGTTATTAACATGTTATAAACATTATTAATGTGTAATTAACGTTATCAACGTGTTATCAACGTGTTATTGACACACCCATTCGCTTGGGTTTTAACAGATCTTTTAGCCTGGCACTCATCCACGCTTCAGTGAAGATGCAGTTTAATAGTTATTAACACGTGATTGACGTGTTATCAATGTGTTATCAATGTGTTAACATGCTATTAATGTGTTATACATGTTATTAATGTGCTATTAACATGTTATCCACATCATCTATGTGTTTCATCCACGTTATCCATGTGTTTTATCCACGTGTTATCCACATGTTATCAATGTGTTATCCACCTGTTTTGTCCACGTGTTATCCACGTTATCCACGTGTTATCTACATGTTTCATCCACATTATCCATGTATTTTATCCACATATTATCCACATGTTATCAATGTGTTATCCACGTTTTGTCCATGTGTTATCAATGTGTTATCCACGTGTTATCAATGTGTCATCCTTGTGTCATCAACGCGTTATTAACATCTTATCGATGTCTTATCCACATGCTATCCACGTGTTATTGTGTTTGATCCATGTATTATCCATGTGTTATCCACCTGTTTTATCCACATTATCCACGTGTTATCAAGGTGTTCTATCCATGTGTTATCCAGGTGTTATCAATGTATTATTCACATGTTATCAATGTGTTATCCACATTTTATCCACATGTTATCCATGTATTACCTACATGTTTTATCCACGTGTTATCCATGTATTATCTACATTTTATCCATGTGTTACCCATGTTATCAATGTGTTGTGTTCTATCCACGTGCTATCCATGTGCTATCACGTTATCCACGTTATCCACATGTTTTATCCACGTGTTATCCATGTGCTATCCATGTTTTATCCATGTATATCAATGTGTTTTATCCATGTTATCCACATGTTATCAATGTGCTATCCATGTGTTATCAATGTGTTATCAACATGTTATCAATGTGTTATCGTGTCTTATCCACATGGTATCAGCGTGTTATTAACATCTTATCACCACCTTATCCATGTGTTATCCATGTATTATCAACATGTTTTATCCATGTGTTATCAATGTGTTATCCACATGTTATCAATGTGTCTTACCCACATGTTATCAGCCTGTTATCAACATGTTATTAACATCTTATCACCATCTTATCCACGTTATCCACATGCTATCCACGTGTTACCAATGTGTTTTATCCATGTGTTATCCACGTTTTATCAACATGTTTTATCCAAGTATTATCAACGTGTTTTATCCAAGTATTATCAACGAGTTTTATCCACGTGTTATCCACATGTTATCCATGTGTTATCCACGTGTTATCAATATGTTATCAACGTGTTATCCACATGTTATCAGCATGTTATCCAGATTTTATCACCATCTTATCCACATGTTATCCATGTGTTATCCACGTGTTATCAATATGTTATCAACGTCTTATCCACATGTTATCAGCACGTTATCCAGATTTTATCACCATCTTATCCACATTATCCACGTGTTATCCACGTGTTATCCATGTATTATCAACATGTTTTATCCATGTGTTATCAGTGTGTCTTACCCATGTTATCAGCCTGTTATCAGCACGTTATTAACATCTTATCACCGTCTTATCCACATGTTATCCACGTTTTAACCATGTTTTATCCAAGTATTATCAACGTGTTTTATCCAAGTATTATCAACGTGTTTTATCCACGTGTTATCCACACGTTATCGATGTGTTATCCACGTGTTATCAATATGTTATCAACGTCTTATCCACATGTTATCAGCATGTTATCCACATCTTATCACCATCTTATCCACATTATCCACATGCTATCCACGTGTTATCCACATGTTATCCATGTTTTATCCAAGTATTATCAACATGTTTTATCCATGTTATCCATGTGTTATCCATATGTTATCCACATGTTATCAATGTGTTATCGTGTCTTATCCACGTTATCAGCATGTTATTAACATCTTATCACCATCTTATCCACATGTTATCCATGTATTATCAACATGTTTTATCCATGTGTTATCAATGTGTTATCCACGTTATCAATGTGTTATCAATGTGTCTTACCCACATGTTATCAGCCTGTTATCAACATGTTATTAACATCTTATCACCATCTTATCCACATGTTATCCACGTGTTATCAATGTGTTTTATCCATGTGTTATCCACGTTTTATCAACATGTTTTATCCAAGTATTATCAACGTGTTTTATCCAAGTATTATCAACGAGTTTTATCCACGTGTTATCCACGTTATCGATGTGTTATCCACGTGTTATCAATATGTTATCGTCTTATCCACATGTTATCAGCATGTTATCCAGATTTTATCACCATCTTATCCACATGTTATCCATGTGTTATCCACGTGTTATCAATATGTTATCGTCTTATCCACATGTTATCAGCATGTTATCCAGATTTTATCACCATCTTATCCACATT
The DNA here is from genome assembly GCA_036785705.1 of Acanthornis magna. NCBI lineage: Eukaryota > Metazoa > Chordata > Aves > Passeriformes > Acanthizidae > Acanthornis > Acanthornis magna. Next base: position 9,895 of record JAWUZG010000849.1, read on the forward strand.
ATCCACATGCTATCCACATGTTATCCACGTTATCCACGTGTTATCCATGTATTATCAACATGTTTTATCCATGTGTTATCAGTGTGTCTTACCCATGTTATCAGCCTGTTATCAGCACGTTATTAACATCTTATCACCATCTTAATCACGTTATCCACGTGTTATCCACGTTTTATCCATGTTTTATCCAAGTATTATCAACGTGTTTTATCCACGTGTTATCCACATGTTATCGATGTGTTATCCACGTGTTATCAATATGTTATCAACGTCTTATCCACGTTATCAGCATGTTATCCAGATTTTATCACCATCTTATCCACATTATCCACATGCTATCCACGTGTTATCCACGTGTTATCCATGTTTTATCCAAGTATTATCAACATGTTTTATCCATGTTATCCATGTGTTATCCATATGTTATCCACATGTTATCAATGTGTTATCGTGTCTTATCCACGTTATCAGCATGTTATTAACATCTTATCACCATCTTATCCACATGTTATCCATGTATTATCAACATGTTTTATCCATGTGTTATCAATGTGTTATCCACGTTATCAATGTGTTATCAATGTGTCTTACCCACATGTTATCAGCCTGTTATCAACATGTTATTAACATCTTATCACCATCTTATCCACATGTTATCCACGTGTTATCCACGTTTTATCAACGTGTTTTATCCATGTGTTATCCATGTATTATCAACATGTTTTATCCATGTGTTATCAATGTGTCTTACCCACATGTTATCAGCCTGTTATCAACATGTTATTAACATCTTATCACCATCTTATCCACATGTTATCCACGTGTTATCAATGTGTTTTATCCATGTGTTATCCACGTTTTATCAACATGTTTTATCCAAGTATTATCAACGTGTTTTATCCAAGTATTATCAACGAGTTTTATCCACGTGTTATCCACGTTATCGATGTGTTATCCACGTGTTATCAATATGTTATCAACGTCTTATCCACATGTTATCAGCATGTTATCCAGATTTTATCACCATCTTATCCACATTATCCACGTGTTATCCACGTGTTATCCATGTATTATCAACAGGTTTTATCCATGTGTTATCAGTGTGTCTTACCCATGTTATCAGCCTGTTATCAGCACGTTATTAACATCTTATCACCATCTTATCCACATGTTATCCACGTTTTAACCATGTTTTATCCAAGTATTATCAACGTGTTTTATCCAAGTATTATCAACGTGTTTTATCCACGTGTTATCCACACGTTATCGATGTGTTATCCACGTGTTATCAATATGTTATCAACGTCTTATCCACATGTTATCAGCATGTTATCCACATCTTATCACCATCTTATCCACATTATCCACATGCTATCCACGTGTTATCCACGTGTTATCCATGTTTTATCCAAGTATTATCAACATGTTTTATCCATGTTATCCATGTGTTATCCATATGTTATCCACATGTTATCAATGTGTTATCGTGTCTTATCCACGTTATCAGCATGTTATTAACATCTTATCACCATCTTATCCACATGTTATCCATGTATTATCAACATGTTTTATCCATGTGTTATCAATGTGTTATCCACGTTATCAATGTGTTATCAATGTGTCTTACCCACATGTTATCAGCCTGTTATCAACATGTTATTAACATCTTATCACCATCTTATCCACATGTTATCCACGTGTTATCAATGTGTTTTATCCATGTGTTATCCACGTTTTATCAACATGTTTTATCCAAGTATTATCAACGTGTTTTATCCAAGTATTATCAACGAGTTTTATCCACGTGTTATCCACGTTATCGATGTGTTATCCACGTGTTATCAATATGTTATCGTCTTATCCACATGTTATCAGCATGTTATCCAGATTTTATCACCATCTTATCCACATTATCCACGTGTTATCCACGTGTTATCCATGTATTATCAACATGTTTTATCCATGTGTTATCAGTGTGTCTTACCCATGTTATCAGCCTGTTATCAGCACGTTATTAACATCTTATCACCATCTTATCCACATGTTATCCACATGCTATCCACGTGTTATCCACATGTTATCCATGTGTTATCAGCCCTGCTGGAGCCCCAGCTCCCCAGCACAACAGAAGGGAGGCCCTGAGCTCCATCCCAGCACCCACCAGAGGCTGCGGCTGTGTGAAACCTCTTCCCAGCCCTGATCCCTCAGGCAAAGGAGGGAGAGAGGTGGGGATGCAGAAAAGGAACTATTGCAGCCTCTATTCCATGCACAGCTCCCTGTCCCATCAGTAAAATATTTAACAAGAAATAAAATGGCACCAAACACCCCCCAGGATGAAACCCATCATTCCCCGAGGATATGGGAAGAGGTTTGTGATTGGTGCTTTACCTTTTCTTCAGGATGATGATCCCTAGAGCCATGCTCGCTATCAGAGAACCCTGAAAAAAAAAAAGGAAAAACAAAACAGGAGGTCAGCAGGGCAGAATTCCCCAGATTGGGATGCCCAACCCAAAGGAACACGGCAAACTCAGGATGATGGACGCCAAAACACCAAGAGAAACACCAGGTTTGAATCAGGAAAACCGACAGAGAGAAGGAGCAGCTTCCTTAAGGTTGGATTTTGGGAAAATTCCTTCCCTGAATGGGCTGCCCAGGGCAATGGGGAGGGATAAAAAACAGTGAGGATGTGGCACTTGGGGACACGATGGTCTTGGCAGTGCTGGGAATGGTTGGACTCCATGAACTTCAAAGTTCTTTTCCAACCTAAAGGATTCTGGGATTTCATTCACCCAGGAAAAGGGGAGAAGGTGAGATGGGAACAAGGATCCTGAGTTGGATCTCCTGACCAGGACACCTCCCTTCTGTTCTGGCCCTCTGGTGACTCTCAGTGTGTGACCAGAGCGCAGCCAAATGCCACTGGTTTAACTGGGAACAGGAGCCCAGCCCCAGGGATTGGCTGCAGGAGCAGAGCCACCCCTCACAATTAATTTGGGACAGGTCTCCTGCAGGGTTCTGTCCTGTGTCACCTCCCCTGACTGCAGACATTCCACCCCAGGATGTGCTGTGGGAGAACAGCTCCCATCAGGAGATTTTGTTATTCCCAACAGCTTTGGCTCCATTTCCTTGGGCTTTAACACATCTTTTAGCCTGGCCCTCATCCACACTTCAGTGAAGATGTAGGGGTTTTTTGGTTTTTTTTTTGCTTGTTCGTTTGTTTGATTGGGTTTTTTGTTTGGTTTTCTTGGGGTTTTTGTTTGTTTGTTTGTTTTGCTTTGTTTTGGGGTTTTTTTGTTTTGTTTTTTGGGTTTTGGGGTTTTTTTCCCCAAAGTTTTTTTTTTCCAAAGCAGAGACCTGTGCAGGTGGAACCAGGCCAAATCCCAAATCCCAAATCTCAAATCCCAAATCCCAAATCCATGGTCTCTGACCTGGGATATCCAAGACTAAAACGTGAAACCCTTGGTGGCAGGGAAAGCTCGGATCCCTTTTGTCCAGCAACTCAGCTCGTCCAGGGTTGACAGCCAGACTTTTGTCACTGTCACTTCCCCCTCACCTCTGGAATTCCAAAGGAGTTGGAGCCTGTTTCCCTGCCTGCCCTTTCAGCTGGAATTTAATGATCAACACCACCAAGTGAGACCTGAGGAGGAGGAGGAGGAGGACGAGGAAGAGGAGGAGGAAGAGGAGAAGGAGGAGGAGGACAAGGACGAGGATGACAAGGAGAAAGAGGAGGAAGAAGAGGAGGAGGAAGAGGAGGAAGAGGAGGACGAGGAGGAGGAAGAGGAGGAGGAGTAGGATGAGGACAAGGAGGCCAAGGAGGAGGAGGAGGCTGAGAAGGACTAGGACGAGGAGGACGAGGAGGTGGATGAGGACAAGGAGGATGAGGAGGAGGATGAGGAGGATGAGGAGGATGAGGAGGACAAGGAGGACAAGGAGGACAAGGAGGACAAGGAGGAGGAGGCCAAGGAGGATGAGGAGGCCGAGGAAGAGGAGGCCGAGGAAGAGGAGGAGGAGGCCAAGGAGGATGAGGCCGAGGAGGCCGAGGATGAGGCCGAGGAGGCCGAGGCTCACCGAGCGGAAGATCATGTGCAGCGGCATGGCGATGTTCAGGTTCAGGGCGTAGTTATTGACCACGCTGACGGTGAAGAACATGGCCACCATGATGAAATAGTTCCTGGAACACGGAAAAATACCTGAGAGCCGTGCAGGAACCTCCCTGGGATGCTGGGAGAGCCCCCAGGAATGATCATGGGATGCACAGAAGGGCTGGAGCAGAGCGCAGCTCTTGGGGCCGTACCAAGATCATCCCCAGTGGGGAAATGCACAGGGAATTTGGGTGACTTTCCAAGTTATTTTCTCCCTTCCCATTCCCACCACACCAAATCCCAGAGATAAAAAGCTCTTTAACCACGGCAAACTCTTCACTGTGCAAAACTCTGCCCTGTGCCTCAACAGGGAAAGATCTGATGGCAATTTCCCATTAAGAATTCCCGATAAACGAGTTAGTATTTTATCAGGCCTGACAGCTTCCCAATGTGGCCCTGCAAATGCTGCAGGATGGATGGGATTTTGACAGGATACATGGATAAGCCATTTTATGAAATGCTTTTTCGGAGGTAAGAGAGAGCCTGGGAAAACCCTGGGATTTTGGGGTTGCACCAACCAATACCTGATGGGGATGGCTGGGCGCTTCCTCCCGAAGTTGGCCTCGAAGATAAAACCTTCCACGGCAATAAACAGGAACTGGGAGAAGGTCACGATGTTGCCACATCCTGGGAACTGCCTGCAGGGTGGAGAGGGAAGAGAAGGCTCAGAGCCAGGCCATGGAGAGCAAACATTGGGCTCCAAGAAAAGGAGGTGACAGCTCCTTATCCCAGAGTGGGAGAGGTTTTATTCCTTTCCCTGCCCAGGTTAAATGTTGCTGTCGAGACGGTCACGGCAAATAAAAAGTTCACCACAGCAGCTTCTTGGTCAGAGGAAAGGAAGAAGTAACTCTTTATTTTCCAGAGCCTTTTTATACTATTTTCTAACTTTCATGTCACACATCCATTGGCTCTCAATTCACCACCCCACAATATCCTTGGCTACCTACAGCCAGAACATCTTGGAAAAACACCACCTGCATGAGCCTGGCCATCTCTGTTTATGAATTCTGCTTGTTCTGAACCACAGAGCCACTGAGAGAATTGAGAATAACAAGTTGGGCTCATGGTGAAGTAGCTCTTGCTATGTACCTACGATTCCCAAAGTTAAACAGGGATTTATTCACCTGAACTTGTGCAAACACCCGCAGGGAGCCCTTCCTCCAACACTTCCCAAGAGGAACTGCTCAGTCAGGGCAGAAATGGAAGAGAAAAATGCATCTCAGGTCTGTGTAAATCCCACAGGATACAGGACACGGGCGGGAAACACACAGCACCGGCACAGCCAGCCTGGAGCTGCATCTCCCTCTTTCCCATGGGAAGTGGATCTAGGAGGATTTTCTGCCTTCCTGAGATCAGCTGTGTCTGTTAGAGGTGAGGGAATGAGGAATCCATCCAGAGAGAAGACAGCTGGAAATCCAAAATTCTTTATTCCTGATTCCTGCTGCTGTGTTTGTTGGAGGTGAGGGAACGAGGAGTCCATCCAGGAACGAGGAGTCCATCCAGAGAGAAGGCAGCAGGAAATCCAACATTCCTTATTCCTGCTGCTGTGTTTGTTAGAGGAAATGAGGAGTCCATCCAGAGAGAAGGCAGCAGGAAATCCAACATTCCTTATTCCCACTGCTGTGTTTGTTAGAGGAAATGAGGAGTCCATCCAGAGAGAAGGCAGCAGGAAATCCAACATTCCTTATTCCCACTGCTGTGTTTGTTAGAGGAAATGAGGAGTCCATCCAGAGAGAAGGCAGCAGGAAATCCAACATTCCTTATTCCCACTGCTGTGTTTGTTAGAGGAAATGAGGAGTCCATCCAGGAAGAAGGCAGCAGGAAATCCAAAATTCCTTATTCCTGCTGCTGTGTTTGTTGGAGGTGAGGGAATGAGGAGCCAATCCAGGGAGAAGGCAGCAGGAAATCCAAAATTCCTTATTCCTGCTGCTGTGTCTGTTAGGGTGAGGGAATGAGGAGTCCATCCAGAGAGAAGGCAGCAGGAAATCCAATATTCCTTATTCCTGCTGCAGGAGGGAAGTGCCAAGGGCAGGTCTGTGCTGGCAGAGTGTCCCTGCTTGTTCAGACCTGCTCAATTTCCTCCAAAAAAGCCTCAGCTCCCTGGGGTTTTCCAGATGCAAAAAAAACCAAAAAATCAGTTGTGGGTTCAAGAAGGAACTAAAACTCCTCACAGGAGCCCAAAAAATCCCTGGCAGTAAATCCCAGGTGACATCAACAGATCCTGGTAACGTGACACCAACTCCACAGGGCATCGAGGCCACAAAACTCTGTCTGAGCTCGAGAGAAACCCTCTGAGAGAGTCCCTTTTTGTCCCCCCAGAGGGGCAGAAATGCCACCGTCTCCGAGCAAATCGAGCTCTGTGTTTATCCTGTGGGAACAGGAATTCCACACCTGGGCAGGACACCAAACAAACACTCCCTGCACCTTGATCCTCCCTAAGGAGCTTACAGGGAAGGATTTCCTGGGAGGCAGGGCAGATAATGGAGAAGCTCGTGGCACACAGAGGGATTTGAGGGAATCTTTCCCTTTTTTTCTGGTGCAGGACAGAAGGATTTGAGGCAATCTTTCCTTTTCTTCCTGGTGCAGGACAGAGGGACTTGAGGGAATCTTTCCCTTTTTTTCTGGTGCAGGACAGAAGGATTTGAGTGAATCTTTCCCTTTTTTTCCTGGTGCAGGACAGAGGGACTTGAGGGAATCTTTCCCTTTTTTTCTGGTGCAGGACAGAAGGTGAGGCCAAGAACTTCTGGGAGTGTCCTGCTCCCCAAGGACACAGCTTCCTCATGGATCACGCTGACAGTTCAGGGCTGGGCCTGGATATAATTTTGCAGGATTCAAGCTGGGAGATGCCCTGGAAAACAGCAATATCCAAGCTGGCTCCTCCGAATTCTCCTCTTGCACCCCGCAGGGCTCTCAGGAGCAGCAGGAGCAGGTGACTGCAGGGCTGGCCCCCAAGACCACCTGGAAAAGTCTTCTCCCTGCCAATTCCCACATTCTTCCCAGCTTAATTACCCTTAAAACTTCAACCCCGAGGGTGAAAAGTCCAAAAGCTCCTTACGGAGGGAGAGACTGAAGCAGAGCCAGGAACTCCAGGATTGCAAAGCTGATCTCCAACCTTGGAGAGGTTGGATCTCCAATCCCCTTGGAGATTCTCCAGAGGGGAATCCACCGAGGAGGTGTTGGATAACTTGGGATAATCCGAGGCTGGTTCTGAGCTCTGGACTTTGCCTCCTCTCGGTTCACAGATCCCTGGACGTGCCCCCACGGTTATCAGCGGTGCTGGCACTCAGGGCTATGTGCTGGCTGATAACACAGAGATAAGGAAGGGCTTTATCTGCCCCTTCTTTGGCTCACATCCTCACAGATAGACCTAAAAACAGAGATAAGGCTGGGTCTAATAACCCAAGATCTGCTTCAGCTGTAGACAACTGATAGGAGTCCTCCCAGCCGGGAGTTTTCCTCCTCTCTCTCCCAAAATTCCACTTCACTGCATGGAGAGGGAAAAAAAACCTGATTTTTTGGGGCTGATTTACATCCCTTTCACAGCAATTCAAGCCCCTGGTTTCTTGTTCTGCCTCCACAGCCCTGCAGAAATATTTCTCTCATTTTCTCTGTCTGTCCTCAGGCATCTCCAGACTAAACACTTCTCATTCCTTTACTTTCCTTATAAATCCTAAACCATTTTTTTCCCCACCACTTTTAATATTCCTCACCAGCCTGGTCACTGCCTTTTCCTGTGATCCTGCTCCAGGATTTTGCTTGTTGAGGAAATATTCATCTGCAGGAGGAACTTTTCCTTCCCAGACCCAAAGAAATAATCAGTGTTATCCCAATTTTGGGACTAAAGGTGGGCAGGGCAAATAAAAGGCACAGGGATTGAGCTGTTAGGAACAGAGGAATTTCCCAAGTGCATGAGAGGAGCTGTTTAAGAGAAAGCCGTGTGTGAAAAGCAGCTTTTCCTTGATGCCTGCAACTGGACTGCAGGAATTTGCTGCTCTGGGGTTCAGACACCTCATTCAGCCTTCAAATAGTACCAAATGTTTTGGTTTACGGTTTGCTTGGAGGGGGCATGAGTGGCAAAAAGACAAATCCAAAGGTTTTTTCACTTCCAAGGGGTTCATTCCTCCTCTGTCACCGACGTTGCAACACGAACCAGGCAGGAAAGGCAGAGGTTGGAGCAATCCCTGAGACGAAAGACAACTCCCCACGCCCGGTCTCTTCTTCCAGGAACTTCTTGATTCACCCAGGGATTGTGCAACCGTGGGTTAAGGCACCTGAATCCCGTTTTGGAGCAAATATCCCAACTGCTGGTTTTCACATTCCCTTTTTCCTTTAACAATCTGGGCTATTGATGGGCAGGGAGGGAGGAAGGACAGGTTTTGAAAGGCTGAAGTGCACTGAGCACAGCCCTGCGCTGACTCTCTGGGATTTTAGACACAGAACAACTTCAGGCATCATTTTTTTCCAGTCAGGCCCCTTCTCCTTCCCAGATTTCTGACCAGCCCTTTCCCAAGCCCTGCCAGCCTTTCTCCATCAGGGTGAGGAAGGTGAGACTCCCAAAAAAATCAGCCTCCGATCGGGGAATTCAACTCCACTCCAGCGCCAAGGGGACTCGGTGACTTTGCAGCGAGTGACGATGGCCCAAGATCGCATTTCCAGATGGAAAACATTGCCTGCCGTCCCCAGGGACAGCTCCTGCACGTCCTCCCCTTGGGATTCCGGCGGTGCCTGCTGCGGGATTTGGGATGGGATGGGATGGGATGGGATGGGATGGGATGGGATGGGATGGGATGGGATGGGATGGGATGGGATGGGGTGGGATGCGCTGGGGACACGGCGATGCCACGGTCCCTGTGCCGGGATTGGGGACATCCCCCGCGGCCGGGCAGGTCACCGACACGGCCCACGGCGAGGGGACAGCCCCAAAGCAGCCCAAGAACCCATCGAGAGGGGACGCAAAGCCATGGTCCAGCTCTGGGCTCATCCTGGCACCTCGCTGAGGAGCCCCAGGGCCTGCGAGGGTAAAACCCCTCAGTGCCAGCCCGGGGTACCCCCACCCTAAATCCCCCCAAACCCACCCGGCACCGCTGCTGCTGCCTCCCCTCACAACTCCTGAGGCCGCTGGGGGAAGCCCTGACCCCGATCCCATTGGAATGGGCTCCGTGACCCTTTATCCCCCCGAACCCTCACCGCGGCCCCGCACCTGGCCAGCAGCTCCAGGAACACCACGTTGCTGCAGCAGCCGCCGAACACCAGCCCCACCGCCACGGCCGGGTGCATGGTGTCGCTCCGGGCAGCGAGGCGGCGTCCCGGGCCGCCCCCGCATCCCGATCCCGGGATCCTGCCCCGCTCCCGGCCCCGGCCCCGCCGCCTCCGCTTCCTCCGGCCGCCGGTAGTTCGCTCCCCACCCGCCGCGCCGCCGCCGGGACTACAACTCCCGGCAAGCCCCGCGCCGCCCCAGCGAGGCTGCCGGTTGTGGCCCCGCCGCGGGGCACGATGGGAGTTGTAGTTGGGAGAGAAAAGCGGTAATGGCGGCGCTGAGGTGGCGTCGGGAGGAGGCGCGGCTCCGGCGCTGTTTGTGGTGAGGAGCAGCCCGTGATTGACTTTTTGGGGTTATTTAGTGACCCCAAAACGCCAGTTAGAGGTAGTCCCTAATGATTCCGTGCCAAGTAATTCTTTCGCTGTTCAACATAATAATAATTCTGATTACTGAAAGGCTGTGAGACCTGGGGGGGCTCACCTGGAGAAAGGAAGGACACAGAAGCCACACGGATCAAAAAGCAGGATTTTCATCCTGCAGGTATTTCCTTTTCAATCCATTTTTGGTCTGAATCAAACCCTAATCTCTTTTTATTCTCTGAATACCGCAGGTGTGAAATCCCACGAGCAAATTCCATCGAGCTACGGTCAGTCCAAGAAAGAAGCACTTCTTTTTTATGACTTCCAGCTCCTCAGGGAATGGGAACGAAGCCTCGGCAGCTCCTCCGCAGCAAAAAGCTGCCAAAACCAGGGTGAAACTGCCAGGATTGCCCTTTTTTTTTGGCTCACTGTGAGAGTTTTTGGAGTCTTTGTCTCCAAACTGGAGATTCCAAGGTTTCCTATCCTTACCTGGGGGCTGGAAATGGAAATTGATTGGAGTTTGTGTCCTCAGGACTCGAAAACCTGGAAACTGAAGCAGTGACAAGCAGAAATTTTGGACACCTCGTGGGTTTTGCCTGCAGTCTGTTGATAAAATCATCACAAACCCAAAGGTTTTGGGGCCTCCTGGGTGACATTTCCAGGTATTTTGGCTTGGGTGTCCTGCCAGAAAATAAATTTTTGGGACACCCTGGCAACCCAAAGGTTTTACTGAGCTCTTGCTGTGCTTTTAACCGAAGTTCATTGTTTCCCCACCTCAAAAAAATTTTTTTTTCGTGTTTTGTGACCTCTCTCTAACCAGAAACCCTCCTCGGTGTTCCCACCAACCCCTTGGGGATGGTTCCTATTTAATTCAAAATTAAATGGCTCATTGAGGTCAAACAAAGCTGATTTCTGAGGCTTCAGAAAGCATTTTAACATTTTAATTTTTAACATTTTAATTTTTCAACATTTCCAGGCTTTCCTGCTTCCACCTCCTCGGCCTCTGCGCAGGTCAGGATGATGGATTTTTTTTTTTTTCTGTTCACTCATCAGCTTTTGATGCTTTTGGCCTTTCAGTTTTGCTTTCTTGGAGCTTCACGGGGAGGATTTTGGGAGAGGAACGGAGGTGGTTTTGCTGCCACAATAATTCAGCACCTCAGCTCTGGGCTGGGTTAAAACCACACCACAAATTGGTTCTTTTGAAGTGCTCCGATATGATGATAAATAACCCCAAAATGTCAGCTCAGGAAGCTTTTGGAGCCACTTTTTCCTGCCCCAATATTCAGTCAGGCTGTGATTCTGCAAAGGATTTTTGGATTTTTAACTTTTCCTGAGATTACAAACCCAGCGATGAGGGAAACCAGGCAGAGCTGCTTCATCCTGCCTGGAAAATTCCCATTTTACCTCCAGGAAATCATTTTTTTAAAGCCTGTTAAGCTTTAGAAAAATGTGAGAAAAACAAGAAAAAAAGAAGAAAAATGTGAGAAAACACCAGGAAATTGGACATGACACGGAGATTGGTGGGTTCTCCATCCTGGAGGTGTTTAGGGGCACCTGGAATGGCCTGGACTTTCCTGTTTTTTCCTTTTTTTTTTCTCTCTGTGGTTTCAGGAGCTGAGTGAAGATGAATTTGGAGATATCTCTGATGATTTCTGCTTTGGAGCACCTTGAGGCTGATCCCAGGTTTTAATGGGGTTTAATAACTCAATAAATAATTTTTAAAAAAGACACTCAAACGTCTCTAAATTATTTCCTCGAAACCCAACGAGGTGAGATCCCTCCCGTGGCTCCTCTCCTTCCCATCTGTGTCTGAATCCCAGAGAAAAATGAAGAATTTTTCCTGGACCTTTTCTCCCTCCCAGGAAAATTCCCTGCAGGGTCGGGAAGAGATTTGGAACCAGCTGGAAAATGAAACTCAGAACTTGAGGATTTATTGAGGATTTATTGATTTATTTCCTGATTTTCATCCCAGGTTGTTCCCAGGAAGCGAAGGGAGGGCAAAAAAAAAGGGATTTTGTATCTGGAGGAATCTTTTCCTCCTCTCTTGGGAAGCTTTTTGGCTTTAAATTCCCTCTTCTTCTGTTCTGTCACTCAAAAAATATCAAAAATAAACCACTGAGGTATTTTTAGGTGCTTTTTGAAGGGCTGAGCCTCTCTCCTCTCCTCAAATCGCCGCGTTCTTGGGATTATTTATTCCATCAAAAACTTCCAGCTCCCCCAGCTCGTCCTCCTCGGCAGAGATATTCCCAGAAATTCCAATTATTTGCTAAAATGCATCACATTTTTGGAGCTTTTCTCAGCTCGGCGTTCCAGCGTTGATCTGTATTTCTCTGGAAATTTCTTCATCAATTTTCAAACTTCCCCTCATTTTCTGCTCCTTTTGTTTTCCTCTGCTGAGTTTGGGATTTTTGGTTTTTTTGGCTTTTTTTGGGGTTTTTTTTGTTTGTTTGTTTTTGTTTTTCTTTTTGGTTTTTTTGGGTTTTTTGGGGTTTTTTTGGTTGGTTGGTTGGGGTTTTTCTGTTTTGTTTTTTGTTTTGTTTTGGGGTTTCTTTGCTTTTTTGATTTGTTTTTTGGTTTTTGGTTTTTTCGTTTTTGCATTGTTACAGTTTTTTGTTTGGTTTTTGATTTTTGTTTTTTCTTTGTTTGGATTTTTGGGTTTGGGGGTCTTTTTCCTTTTTTTTTTTTAACACATTCCAGATTTTTCTCCATGGAGCAGCACTGCCTGTGTGTGTCGGTACTTGTCAAAAACAGCAAAAACCCCAGGCATGTTTTAGGGGGAAAATTTGAAATAACTTCTTTTTTTTCCTTTTTTTTTTTTCAAGCCCTCTCCCCCTTCCTCCTCCTCATTCCTTGAGATCCTTAAACTCGACATCACTGCAAATGAGCTGCAAAAACCCCAAATTCTGGAAAATTTCCAAATTTTCTCTTTGGAAATCCTCCCTGCCCTGGATCTGTCCCTCCATGCTTTCGGCGAGCGACTTTCCAGAGGTGATGGATGGAAATTCTTTCCATTAAAATTCCCTAAACAGAGAGGAAGAAAAGAGATTTTTATATTTTTAATCCATTTTTTTCCTTGGCCAGAAAGTGAATCATGTTTTTTTTTTTAATTTAGAATTTTTGCATTCAGTGAAAACCAGGAGGAACCATCCCTAAAATATTTTTTCTCTGGGCTTTGTGTCCTTTTTCTAATTTTTCTCCAACTTTCGTTGTTTTTGACTCCCGAATTTGGGAATTCTTCCCGACCTCGTGGAACCAAACTTTCATTTCAGAGCACTGCAGGACTTGGGGGAAGTTAAAAAAAAAAAAAAAAATAAAAAATTAAAGATTCCCAGGAATTCCTGAATGGAAATAGATTCCAAGGTGCAGCAGGAATTCCCCGAGCTGTGGATCCCTGGGTTATGCAAGGATGGACAGTTTGGAAAATTTATTTATTATTTTATTTATTATCTATAAATATACAAAAGATCATTTATTATCTATAAATTAAAATTATTTTACGCTTTATGGTGATGGTGGGGGTGAATTCTGGATGACCCTGACCACCACAGGTCATTTATTCCTTCTCCACTTGTCCATAAATTCCATAAAATCATGGAAAAATTGAATAATTTCGGTTGGGAATGACCTCCAGGATCAAATCCAGCCCTGAATTCCCTAAAATACATTGCTGAGTGTCACACCTTTTTTTTTTCATTTTGGACTAGAGGTTCTCCCAGATTTTAAAAACTAAAATCCTGGAAAAATGGAATAATTTTGGTTGGGAATTACTTCCAGGATTATCAAATCCACCCCTGAATTCCCTAAAATACATTGCCCAATGTCGCACCCTTTTTTTTTTTTTTTTTTTTGGACTAGAGGTTCTCCCAGATTTTAAAAACTAAAATCCTGGAAAAATGGAATAATTTTGGTTGGAAAACACCCCCAGGATCATCGAGTCCCATCCTGGATTCCCCAAACCACATTGCCGAGTGTCACACCCACTTTTTTATTTTTTGGGCTAGCAGTTCTCCCAGATTTTAAAAACTAAAATCATGGAATAATGGAATAATTTTGGTTGGAAAAGATCTCCGGGATCATCGTGTCCAACCCTGGATTCCCTAAACCACATCATCGAGTATCATATCCATTTTTTTTTTTGGACTAGAGGTTCTCCCAGATTTTAAAAACTAAAATCATGGAAAAATGGAAAAATTTTGGTTGGGAATGACCTCCAGGATCAAATCCAGCTCTGAATTCCCTAAATCACATTGCCAAATGTCACACCCACTTTTTATTTTTTGTTCTAGCGGTTCTCCCAGATTTTAAAAACTAAAATCGCGGGAAAATGGAATAATTTTTTTTGTCTTTTTATGCCCTTTTTATATATTTTTTTATTCCCTTTCCCTTCCCTGGTACCCTCTAGACCTTGTACTTTAAGTCTGATATTTAGCTCAGTTTGGGCTCCCGCAAAGCAAAAAGACCAAACATTTTTATTATCTCAGAACCAGAAGCTCCAACCTTGGGCAGAACCTTCTCTCAGAAACATGTTTTTGTAAACTAGTTTGTGTATTTTTATATATATTTATATATATAAAATGCATGTAAAAATTATATATATAATATATAAACATATATATATAACATATAAAAATTTAATATATAATGTTTTTATTATTTCTGGACCAGAGGCTCCAACCTTGGGCAGAGCCTTCTCTCTGGAACGCGTTTTTGTAAACTAGTTTGTGTATTTTTATATGTATTTATATATATAAAATATATATAAAAATTATATATGTAACATTTTTATTCTCTCAGAACCAGAGGCTCCAAGCTTGGGCGGAGCCTTCTCTCTGGAACATGTTTTTGTAAACTAGTTTGTGTATTTTTATAAAAATTATATTTGTAACATATAAACATATTATACATATAATGTATAACTGTATATTATATCTATAACATATAAAAATTATATATATAAGGTTTTTATCGTCTCAGAACCAGACCTCCAACCTTGGGCAAAGCCTTCTCTCTGGAACACGTTTTTGTAAACTAGTTTATATATTTTTATATATTTTTTATATATTTTTATATATATTTTTATATATATTTTTATATATACATAAAATATAAAAATCATATATATAACATCTAAACATATATATATAACATATACGCATATATTATATTTATAACATATAAAAATTATATAACATTTTTATTATCTCAGAACCAGAGGCTCCAGCCTTGGGCGGAGCCTTCTCTCTGGAACATGTTTTTGTAAAGTAGTTTATGTATTTTTATATATATTTTTATATATAAAATAGATATTAAAAAACATATATATAACATATAAACATATATTATATACATAACATATAAATATATATATATAATGTATAAGTGTATATTTTATATATAACATATAAAAATTTTATATATATATATATAAGGTTTTTATTATCTCAGGACCAGAGGCTCCAACCTTAGGCAGAGCCTTCTCTCTGGAATATGTTTTTGTAAACTAGTTTGTGTATTTTTATATATAAAATATATATAAAATTATATATATAACATATAAACATATAACATATAAAAATTACATAAATAATATTTTTATTATCTCAGAACCAGAGGCTCCAACCTTGGGCAGAGCCTTCTCTCTGGAACACATTTTTTTAAATTCAGCTGTGGTCTCATTTAGGGGGGTTAATTAGAACAGGGGATAATTACTTCATTTATTAAGTTTCTTAATGTTAATATTCTTAATAATTTTGTGAGGTCCATAAAAATCCCGTCCGCGCTGTACGGTGGTCGCTCTCTCTTGTGCTTCTCAGCGTTTCCACCTTTGAGGAGTTGAGGACTCTGATCCTTTTAAACCAAAATAAATTCCCTTTTCCCTTTACTGCTGCGTCTTCTTCACATTTTTACAAACATTTTACATATTTTTTTCAATTAGAGTTGGGAACCAACGAGAGGAGAAAAAAACTGAGATTAAAAACCTGCAGAACTCGCTGCCACAGCGCTTGGGGAACGTTTTAAAAAAAAAAAAATTTAAAAAAAAAAAAAAAAGGTGGAAAAATTAAAGATTCCCCAGGCTTTTCCTCCTCCTTTTTTCCCAACATCTGCTGCATTTGCAGGAATATTTCCCTGGCACAGCTGCAGCTCCCTGGCAGCACGAGAGGCAGCAGGGTTGACTCCCAGCTCCCTGATTTTCCCAAAATTTTCTCCAAAAATCCTGATTTTTCCTGGAATTTGCAGCATTTTCGGTGTGTCCCCAGGTGTTCAGCTCCCTTTTCCCACCTCCGTCTCCGGTGAGGCTTCAGAAGATGAAGTACCTCAAAAATGCTGAATTTTGGATGCTCCCCTTTCCTTTTGTCTGCTGGGGACCAGGTGAGTGAAAAGTGGGAGGAATCCCTGGAGAAATGGGGAAAATTTGTTGTAAATGGGGAAAATTTATTGTAAATGGGGAAAATATATTGTAAATGGGGAAAATTTGTTATAAAAATGGGGAAAAATTGTTGTAAATGGGGAAAATTTGCTGTAAAAATGGGGAAAATTTGTAAATGGGGAAAATTTGTTGTAAATGGGGAAAATATATTGTAAATGGGGGAAATTTGTTATAAAAATGGGGAAAATTTGCTGTAAAAATGGGGAAAATATATTGTAAAAATGGGGAAAATTTGTTGTAAATGAGGAAAATTTGCTGTAAAAATGGGGAAAATTTGTTGTAAATGGGGAAATTTTATTGTAAATGGGGAAATTTTATTGTAAATGGGGAAAATTTGTTGTAAATGGGGAAAATTTCTGACTCATCTTGGTTGGGTTTTTGGTGAAGTCCAGCGAGGAAAATCCCTGGGAACATCATTTTGGAGCAGAGCAGAAGCCACTGCAGCATTTTGGGGACGGAATCGATCAAATTGATCACCTTTATCCCAAAGTGGGGGTGATAAAAACCATCCTGGGAGCTGGAAATCCCAAAAACTCCACTGGGCTGAGTGAGACCTCACGGAGCATCTTCACTCCAGCTCTCCCTCCATCCCAAAAAGTCCTTCCTGGCTCTGTCCTGCTGCTCCCGAGGCCTCGGGAAGGACAAGGGGACAGGAACTGGTGGCCTCGGTGGTGTTTTTCCCGAGGTCGTTTGGGATCAGAAAACTCTGCTGGAGCTCTCCCAGCTTTTCTCTCATGGATGGTGTGTGGCCGTCAGGATATTTTTCTCGATATTTAAAGGCCGAACTTCAGCAAAAGGGAATTTTTCCTTCTCCGGAGGGGTTGGCATTCGGGGAAGTGGCGCCGCACGTGAATGCTCCTCCTCGTGTGCCGTGCCTTCCTCACGGATTGCTCCCAAAGGTTCCTGATTGCTCCCGGAGCTGAGCAGCCTGACTTGGAAATTTCCCAAAGTTGCTTCAGCACGGTTTATTTTTGGGATTTGCGTTTGGCCTGAGTTTGATGTTCCCCCTCTGGTTTGGGTTTTGAGTTTTTGGGGTTTTTTTGGGGTTTGGTTTTATGTTGGTTTTTGGTTTGGTTGTTTTTTGGGGGGGGGGGGGTTTGTTAGGTTTTTTTTGTTGGGTTTGGGGGTTTTTTGTGTGGGTTTTCTTGGTTTTGGGGGTTTTTTCGTTTTTTGGTTTTTGGGGTTTTTTTGTTGGTTTTTTGGGGGATTCTGGGGTTTTTTTTACAATTAAAGACCTCATTTTGTTCTTCACCCCTGCCCTGTCCCTTTGGCGGAGCCTCTTCAGCTCCAGGGTTTGGCAATAAAAGCACAGAACTGTTCAGCTCTAGGTGTTCCCAGCACACCTGGTGGGAGCCCAGCGTGAAAATTCCATGTGGATTTTCCATGGAAAAAGGTGACATTGATCACAGCATTTATGGGCAGGGACACCTGCCACTGTCCCAGG
This sequence comes from Acanthornis magna, assembly GCA_036785705.1. Lineage (NCBI taxonomy): Eukaryota > Metazoa > Chordata > Aves > Passeriformes > Acanthizidae > Acanthornis > Acanthornis magna. The sequence goes on from JAWUZG010000849.1 coordinate 27,521, forward strand.
GTCCCCCAAGCCCCAATGTCCAGCCTGGCCTGGGACACTGCCAGGGATCCAGGGGCAGCCACAGCTGCTCTGGCAATTCCAGCCCAGCCAGGAATTCCCAATACCCAAGATCCCACCCAAATCTCCCTTTTTCCATTCTGAAGCCATTCCCTGGCTCCTGTCCCTGCAGGCCTTGTCCCCAGTCCCTCTGCAGCTCTCCTGGAGCCCTTCAGGCCCTGCCAGGGGCTCGCAGCTCTCCCTGTGTCCTTCCCTTCTCCAGGGAACATTCCCAGCTCTCCCAGCCTGGCTCCAGAGCAGCTCCGTGGATTCTTCTGGAATCTCTCCAGCAGCTCCACATCCTTTGGGTGCTGAGGGTCCCCAAGTGCCACATCCCCACCTCTTCCCAATCCCTGCGGGGTCAAACCCCAGCTTCAAACCAAACCTTGTCCTCCATCATTTTGGGATCCTCCAAACGACAGTCGGAGCCTGATCCTGTCGGGAATTGCCTCGAAGCTGCACAAAGCCCTCCTGAGTGCCTCACTCCAGGATGGGAACGGATTCAGCGCTGAATGAAGATGTAATTGCAATTAAGGCCATTCAGCTCCCTAACGAGGCGTTCCGGGATTCAGGAGCTTGGGAGGCTTCAATCAAACTCAGTTGTTCAGCCTGAGCTGATGGAGTGCTCCTCTGAACTCTGGGATCGGCATCCGTCCCTAAAACTGTTGTCCCTAAATCCTAAATCAGTCCCTGAAATATCCACCCCTGGAGAGCTTGGGGTGATCCAGGCAGAAATTATCGGAATGAGGGGAAAATGTGTGGATATCTCCGGGGAGGAAGCAGTTAATTCCTGGGATATTCCGCTGGAGTTGGGGAATATCAACTGAAGCGATTTCCCTGCAGGCTCAGGCTGGGAAGAGCAGAATTCCGCCTCTCCCAACTTTGAAACCCCTGGAAATGTGAACACCTGGAAGCTGATGAATGATTTAAATCCCTTCCACAGCTGCTGGAGACTCGGATTTATTCACGGGGCGGTGCCGATCCTTCGGCTTCACCTGGGGCCGGGCGGGGCTGGGATTCCCTGGAAGTTTTCCATCTCAAGCCCATGTGTTCACCCTGGAGGCTCCTAATTTTCCCTTTTCCTGCTGTCCTTGACCTTTTCGGCCTCTTTAGCTCCTGGCCAGAGGATCTTTAGGGATGGATGGGACCTACCGGGGCGAGATCTGCTCTGGAATTCCCAACACCTCCAGCACGGAAATCCTGCGGTGTCCTCAGTGGGGATGCCCTGCTTTGAGCAGGAAAACCGCTGGTTTTTTGGGATATGGGATTTTCTGGGATATGGGATATTTTGGGGATATGGGATATTTTGGGGATATGGGATTTTTGAGGATATGGGGTTTTTTGGGATATGGGATTTTTTGGGACATTGGATTTTTTGAGATATGGGATTTTTTGGGATATGGGATCTAATTTTCCTCTTTTTTTTTTTTTTCCTTTTTAATTTTTTTTCCCCGTGAGCTGTGTGTGGGGTGGGAGCTCCAGGGGTGGCTGGATTGGGATTTTCCCGAGTTTTGCCCTGGGATGCAGGAGGTGGTTGGAGCTGGGGCTCCCAGGGGATAAGAATTTGGATGAATCCCTGCGATCCTGTTCGGAGCTGCTCTCCCTGCCCACGGAATGTGCCCCCCACGTTCCCAGCCCCGCACAAAAACTCCGCTTGTCTCACCCAGAGCTTTGGGGTGTCCTCACCCCAAGGAGCCCTTGGGTGTG